>WNWK01001922.1:0-55000 GCA_009830355.1 Cherax destructor | reverse complement strand
AATAATAATAATAATAATAATAATAATAATAATATTATTATTATTATTATTATTATTATTATAATTGTTAGTTTTTGCTTATATTTTACCAAGAGCTCAAGAAGCTGCTTAGTATGGTTCAATTTGTTCGTCAATGTGACTGAAAATGTAGACTGAGGACTGAGGACTGAGGACTGAGGACTGATGACTGGGGACTGAGGACTGAGGACTGAGGACTGGGGACTGAGGACTGAGGACTGAGGACTGATGACTGGGGACTGAGGACTGAGGACTGAGTTTGAGAACGATGAACGAGAAGTGAAGAACAAAGTGAGAACCTTACTGCTCCCGTGGCTGAACCTTGGATGTTCTTATTCAATCGCGTATAGGAAAAGCCGGTCTATATAGAAGAGCTTTATGAGAGAGCTGTATATAACTACATAAATACTGTACACAACTGTATATAAATAGGAAAACGACCAATAATGGCATAGGAATGCAGTTAGAAGCCTGGATAGATCTGTCACTTGGATTAGGACGTCGATGGAGCAACTTGCAGTGTGGACACTGGTGTTGTAGTAGCCAGGCTGAGGCTTCCTTACAACTACTTCCGGCACTTTGAAAACCCAAAGGTCACAGAAGATTTATGAAATGGTATATGATCTAAAATATCCCAAAAAATTAATTGACAAATCTTTTAAAATTACCGGAAGTATATTTTACAATTCAATAAGTGACAAAGAAACATATGTTGGTTCTCCCTCACCTTCTTGATATACTTTCTAAACTTAAGAATTTCAAAGTCAAATTTGCATTTAAAAATCTTGATACAGTAAAGAAATATTTGATTAAGAATTCCCCCCAAAATGCTGACTGTTGTGTCTACAAGATTCCCTGGGAAAACATGTAGTCAAGTTTATTATGGTCAAACTGGTAAAAGTCTTGAACTAAGATTAAAACAACATAACCATAACATGAGAACTGGACAACATGATAACTGGACAACATGAGAACTGGACAACATTCTAATGCTCTGTTTATTCATGTGAGAAATTTTTAACCATCCTATTGATTTTCAAAAGGTCGAGAGAGCTGTATCAAGCAGGTCCATGGTGGAGAGAAATATAATAGATTCAAGTTTCATGAAAAGATAATATTGATTTTAATATGAATATAAATTCAGGGTTGTATAGATTTGATTAATTTATAATGAAAGGGATTTGTGAGGATTTTAAGCTGTCTGACATGTAACTCCTAAAATTTTACTTGACATGTGACCTCAGTTAATCCCACGCTCAGCGTGCTGGGTCATGTGAGGTCATGTGTGAAATCAGATGTATGGTCATATGTGAGGTCATGTATGAGGTCAGATGTGAGGTAATATGTGAGGTCAACTGTGAGGTCAGGTGTGAGGTTAACTATGAGGTCAGGTGTGAGGTCAACTGTGAGGTCAGATGTGAGGTCACATGTGAGGTAATATGTGAGGTTACATCTGAGGTCACATGTGTGTTACCGTGAAGGGTGTGGCAATGTGTTACTGTGAAGGTTGTGGCACTGTTACTGTGAAGGTTGTGGCACTGTGTTACTGTGAAGGTTGTGGCACTGTGTTACTGTGAAGGATGTGGCACTGTGTGTTACTGTGAAGGTTGTGACAATGTGTGACTGTGAAGGTTGTGGCACTGCGTGTTACTGTGAAGGTTGTGGCACTGTGTGTTACTGTGAAGGTAGTGGCACTGTGTGACTATGAAGTTTGTGGCACTGTGTGTTACTGTGAAGGTTGTGGCACTGTGTTACTTTGAATGTTGTGGCACTGTGTGTTACTGTGAAGGTTGTGGTACTGTGTGACTGTGACGGTTGTGGCACTGTGTGTTACTATGAAGGTTGTGTCACAGTGTGACTGAAGTTTGTGGTACTGTGTTACTGTGTTACTGTGAAGGTTGTGGCATTGTCTTACTGTGAAAGGTGTGGCACTGTGTGTTACTGTGAAGGTTGTGGCACTGTGTGACTGTGAAGGTTGTGGCACTGTGTGTTATTGTGAAGGTTGTGGCACTGTGTTACTGTGAAGGTTGTGGCACTGTGTTACTGTGAAGGTTGTGGCACTGTGTGACTGTGAAGGTTGTGGCATTGTGTTACTGTGAAGGTTGTGGCACTGTGTTACTGTGAAGGTTGTGGCACTGTGTGTTACTGTGAAGGTTGTGGCATTGTGTTACTGTGAAAGTTGTGGCACTGTGTTACTGTGAAGGTTGTGGCACTGTGTGTTATTGTGAAGGTTGTGGCACTGTGTGACTGTGAAAATTGTGGCACTTTGTGTTACTGTGAAGGTTGTGGCACTGTGTGTTACTGGGAAGGTTGTGGCACTGTGTGACTATGAAGGTTGTGGCACTGCATGAAGAAGTGTAGTTAGTGTGGTATCTGGCGAGGTAATAAAAAGGTAAACACAGAGATACAAATCTCTATTAGTAATATTTTCTTGGATGGTAGACCATCCACAAAGATCACTCCGATGGTGGACCATCAACAAGGTTCACCCTAATGGTAGACCATCCGCAAGGTTCACTCTGATGGTAGACCATCCACAAGGTTCACCCTGATGGTTGACCATCAACAAGGTTCACCCTGATGGTTGACCATCCACAAGGTTCACCCTGATGATAGACCATCCACAAGGTTCACTCTGATGGTTGACCATCCACAAGGTTCACTCTGATGATAGACCATCCACAAGGTTCACTCTGATGATAGACCATCCACAAGGTTCACTCTGATGGTAGACCATCCACAAGGTTCACCCTGATGGTTGACCATCCACAAGGTTCACCCTGATGGTAGATCATCCACAAAGTTCACCCTGATGGTAGACCATCCACAAGGTTCACCCTGATGGTAGACCATCCACAAAGTTCACCCTGATGGTAGACCATCCACAAGGTTCACCCTGATGGTAGACCATCCACAAGGTTCACCCTGATGGTTGACCATCCACAATGTTCACTCCGATGGTAGACCATCAACAAGGTTCACCCTGATGGTAGACCATCCACAAGGTTCATTTTGATGGTGGACCATCCACAAGGTTCACCCTGATGGAAAACCATCCACAAGGTTCACCCTGATGGTAGACCATTCACAAGGTTTACTCTGATGGTAGACCATCCACAAGGTTCACCCTGATGGTTGACCATAAACAAGGGTCACTCTGATGGTAGACCATCCACAAGGTTCACCCTGATGATAGACCATCCACAAGGTTCACTCTGATGGTTGACCATCCACAAGGTTCACTCTGATGATAGACCATCCACAAGGTTCACTCTGATGATAGACCATCCACAAGGTTCACTCTGATGGTAGACCATCCACAAGGTTCACCCTGATGGTTGACCATCCACAAGGTTCACCCTGATGGTTGACCATCCACAAGGTTTACCCTGATGGTTGACCATCCACTAGGTTCACCCTAATGGTAGACCATCCACAAGGTTCACCCTGATGGTTGACCATCCACAAGGTTCACCCTGATAGTTGACAATCCACGGAGGTCACTCTCTGATGGTGGACCATCCACGGAGATTACTCTCTGATGGTGGACCATCCACAGAGGTCACTTTTTGATGGTGGACCATCCACGGAGGTCACTCTCTGATGGTGGACCATCCACGGAGGTCACTCTCTGATGGTGGACCATCCACGGAGGTCACTCTCTGATGGTGGACCATCCACAGAGGTCACTCTCTGATGGTGAACCATCCACAGAGGTCACTCTCGATGGTGGACCATCCACGGAGGTCACTCTGATGGTGGACCATCCACGGAGGTCACTCTCTGATAGTGGACCATCCACAGAGGTCACTCTCTGATGGTGGACCATCCACGGAGATCACTCTCTGATGGTGGACCATCCACAAAGGTCACTTTCTGATGATGGACTATCCACAGAGGTCACTCTTTGATGATGGACCATCCACAGAGGTCACTATCTGATGGTGGACCATCCACGGAGGTCACTCTCTGATGGTGAACCATCCACAGGGTTCCGTCTAACTGGTAGAACCCTCCACACTGTTCACTCTTGAGGAAGAGAGACAGGTCGTGAAAGTTATCACTAAGGAAGAACAGACCAAGTTCAGTATCCATCGTGCCGAGCAAGTCCTCCCAGAACCACCTCGTCCACGTCCTCCCAGAACTACCTCGTCCACGTCCTCCCAGAACTACCTCGTCCACGTCCTCCCCGAACTACCTCGTCCACGTCCTCCCAGAACCACCTGGTCCAGGTCCTCCCAGAACCACCTCGTCCACGTCCTCCCAGAACCACCTCGTCCACGTCCTCCCAGAACTACCTCGTCCACGTCCTCCCCGAACCACCTGGTCCAGGTCCTCCCAGAACCACTTCGTCCACGTCCTCAGGAACCACCTCGTCCACTTCCTCCCAGAACCATCTCGTCCACGTCCTCCCAGAACCACCTCGTCCACGTCCTCCCAGAACTACCTCGTCCACGTCCTCCCCGAACTACCTCGTCCACGTCCTCCCAGAACCACCTGGTCCAGGTCCTCCCAGAACCACCTCGTCCACGTCCTCCCAGAACCACCTCGTCCACGTCCTCCCAGAACTACCTCGTCCACGTCCTCCCCGAACCACCTGGTCCAGGTCCTCCCAGAACCACTTCGTCCACGTCCTCAGGAACCACCTCGTCCACTTCCTCCCAGAACCAAATCGTCCACGTCCTCCCCGAACCACCTCGTCCACGTCCTCCCAAAACCACTTCGTCCACGTCCTCAGCAACCACCTCGTCCACGTCCTCCCAGAACCACCTCGTCCACGTCCTCCCAGAACCACGTCGTCCACGTCCTCCCAGAACCACGTCGTCCACGTCCTCCCAGAACCACGTCGTCCACGTCCTCCCAGAACCACCTCGTCCACGTCCTCCCAGAACCACCTCGTCCACGTCCTCACAGAACCACCTCGTCCACGTCCTCCCAGAACCACCTCGTCCACGTCCCCCAGAACCACCTCGTCCACGTCCTCCCAGAACCACCTCGTCCACGTCCTCCCATAACCACCTCGTCCACGTCCTCCCAGAACCACCTCGTCCACGTCCTCCCAGAACCACCTCGTCCACGTAGTCCCAGAACCACCTCGTCCACGTCCTCCCAGAACCACCTCGTTCACGTCCTCCGAGAACCACCTCGTCCACGTCCTCACAGAACCACCTCGTCCACGTCCTCCCAGAACCACCTCGTCCACGTCCTCCCAGAACCACCTCGTCCACGTCCTCCCAGAACCACCTCGTCCACGTCCTCCCAGAACCACCTCGTTCACGTCCTCCCAGAACCACCTCGTCCACGTCCTCCCAGAACCACCTCGTCCACGTCCTCCCAGAACCACCTCGTCCACGTCCTCCCAGAACCACCTCGTCCACGTCCTCCCAGAACCACCTCGTCCATGTCCTCCCAGAACCACCTCGTCCACGTCCTTCCAGAACCACCTCGTCCACGTCCTCCCAGAACCACCTCGTCCACGTCCTCCCAGAACCACCTCGTCCACGTCCTCCCAGAACCACCTCGTCCACGTCCTCCCAGAACCACCTCGTCCACGTCCTCCCAGAACCACCTCGTCCACGTCCTCCCAGAACCACCTCGTCCACGTCCTCCCAGAACCACCTCGTCCACGTCCTCCCAGAACCACCTCGTCCACGTCCTCCCAGAACCACCTCGTCCACGTCCTCCCAGAACCACCTCGTCCACTTCTCAAACCACGATAGCTCCGACAGAGTGTGTACAACAAGAGACTCCTCCACTCAGTAAGACGTTTATCAGGATCAGCATGGGTCCAAGAGCTGGAGCTTATGGTACGGTACACCTCTTGTCCTCTCACTCCATCCTGACAGCTGTCACCGTGAGTCTACTCTGGTACTGTCGTTTTCAAATGGGGTCAGCACATTTGTGCTGTACAGCACACAGCACACACGTGTGCTGTGCAATTTACACAGCAATATAGATGTGTGGCTGTTCAACGCTTTTCATAGACAAAAACTGCTAACAGTAAGTTGCTGTCATCAGTACTGTGAACTGTACACTGCCACTTTCCGTACCACTCGTAGCTACCATAACTATGGTACTGGCCACAACATAAGAGCTATGGTATTGGCCTCAACATAAGGGCTATGGTACTGGCAACAACATAACGGCTATGGTATTGGCCACAACATAAGGGCTATGGTATTGGCCTCAACATAAGGGCTATGGTACTGGCAACAACATAACGGCTATGGTATTGGCCACAACATAAGGGCTATGGTACTGGCAACAACATAGTTGCTATGGTACTGGCCACATCATAAGGGCTATGGTACTGGCAACAACATAACGGCTATGGTACTGGCCACAGCATAAGGGAAGAAATATTAGACGTAGTCTAAACTATATTCAGAATTCGATTAAAGTCAGCGGCAATAATTTATACAATGTTGGCGTCAGCAGCGGCTGTGTCAGAGGCAACTATGTCAGATGCGACTGAGGTCGTGGCTGACGGATGTAAGAGGCGCTTACTACACAAGACTGTATAACACCCCGAGTGAGCACATATTTAGGACTTTGAGGTGTTCCCAGTTATTTAAATGCTTTATTGGCTCTATGCAGGTCGTAAATGATGTCTGTCTGTTCTAGCTCTGATATCTCTCCTGTTCTTAATGGGGCCGTCAACAATGAACAATACTCTGAGAGCACAAGTGATGTGAATAGTGTCACTACTGACACTATTTTTCATTGTTTTGAAAGTTCTCATTGTTCCGCTCCGTCATTTTCCTGGCTGTCGTGACATTTGCATTATTGTTTTCTTTGAAAGAAAGGTCAGCTGACATTATTACATCCAGTTCCATCACTTGTTCCTTTTGCTCTGTTTGGTGATCCTCTTGGGTTTGGTGATCCTCTTGTGTTTGGTGATCCTCTTGTGTTTTGTATACAGTGTCTCTCTTCAGCTCTTCATCCTTTCCTTATCTAAACAGTTGGAACTTGTCATCACTGGTTTAACAGAATCTCACTTGCTGAACATTCATACTGGTTTAACAGAATCTCACTCACTGAACATTCATACTTGTTTAACAGAATCTCACTCACTGAACATTCATACTGGTTTAACAGAATCTCACTCGCTGAACATTCATACTGGTTTAACAGAATCTCACTCGCTGAACATTCATACTGGTTTAACAGAATCTCACTCACTGAACATTCATACTGGTTTAACAGAATCTCACTCGCTGAACATTCATACTGGTTTAACAGAATCTCACTCGCTGAACATTCATACTGGTTTAACAGAATCTCACTCGTTGAACATTCATACTGGTTTAACAGAATCTCACTCACTGAACATTCATACTGGTTTAACAGAATCTCACTCGCTGAACATTCATACTGGTTTAACAGAATCTCACTCACTTCTCTATCATGACGGAATGAAAAATCCCTTGTTAATTAGGATGAAAAAAGGGACTTCTGGGTTTTTAAGACGAGCTGCTGAAGCCAAGCCACTGAGGTAATGTAACCCAGCCTTGAGGAGCTGTATGTGACGTGTGGGTTAGTACCTGTGACGTGTGGGTTAGTACCTGTGATGGGTGGGTTAGTACCTGTGATGGGTGGGTTAGTACCTGTGATGTGTGGGTTAGTACCTGTGATGTGTGGGTTAGTACCTGTGATGTGTGGGTTAGTAATTGTGGGTTAGTACCTGTGATGTGTGGGTTAGTATCTGTGATGTGTTGGTTAGTATCTGTGATGTGTGGGTTAGTAATAGTGGGTTAGTACCTGTGATGTGTGGGTTAGTAATTGTGGGTTAGTACCTGTGACGTGTGGGTTAGTACCTATGATGTGTGGGTTAGTACATGTGATGTGTGGGTTAGTATCTGTGACGTGTGGGTTAGTACCTATGATGTGTGGGTTAGTACCTGTGATGTGTGGGTTAGTATCTGTGACGTGTGGGTTAGTACCTGTGATGTGTGGGTTAGTAATTGTGGGTTAGTACCTGTGATGTGTGGGTTAGTATCTGTTACGTGTGGGTTAGTACCTGTGATGTGTGGGTTAGTAATTATGGGTTAGTACCTGTGACATGTAGGTTAGTACCTGTGATGTGTGGGTTAGTAATTGTGGGTTAGTACCTGTGATGTGTGGGTTAGTAATTGTGGGTTAGTACCTGTGACGTGTGGGTAATGCTACGGCAGGTGTGTGATGCTTCGTGTTGCAGTTGTGAATCGCACCTTACTTGGGTATGTGACGCTACCTGTGACGGGTGTGTGACGCCACATGTGACGGTGTATGTGACGCTACTTGTGACGGGTGTGTGACGCTACCTGTGACGGGTGGATAGGCAGGGTGGTGTTAAGGCGGTATCCGTTGGTGGCACAGACATCAAGGCGGGAAGAGGCGCAGAGCGTGGAGGGGCGCAACACTGCTGGTGCCGTCAGGAACTTGTGTACCTCCTGCAGAGTACAACACTAGCGTCAGGCAACACTAGCGTCATGCAACACCAGCATTACGCAACATCAGCGTCACGCAACATCAGCGTCACGCAACATCAGCGTCACGCAACACCAGCATCACGCAACACCAGCGTCACACAACACCCTCAGCAGGTGTGTGTATGCACGCGCGCACGATCCCTCTCTCAACCCCCCAGCAAATGTTGTTTTTCACACCCCAGGGGACTGAAATGAGGTCTAACACACCGCAGGGGACTGGAATGAGATCTGTCACACCCCGGGGAATTGGAATGACGGCTTTCACATCCCAGGGTACTGCAGCATAGAACCTGTCGCACCAGAGGTGCTCAGCTTGAAGTTTACAGCACCCACAGGGTGTTGAACTGGAGTTTACAGAGCCCACAGGGTGTTGAACTGGAGTTTACAGAGCCCACAGTGTTGAACTGGATTGCAGTGCGTCCCAGATGGATGCACATTTCTCCCCCAGCATCCCACGTCATTCCCCAAGGAGGTTCAACAAAGCTCTTTCTATTTACAGATCAGAACCTCTGGCTGGAACAGGGAGCGGATAACCTCAAAGACACTTGCAAAAAGTGAACCTAGTGGGTTAAAAAGTGAACCTAGGGGGGTTCAAAAAGTGAAACCAGGGGTTGAAAAAGTGAACCTAAGGGTTCAAAAAGGGAACCTAAGGGATTAAGAAAACGTGAACCTGGGGGATTAAAAGAAGTGAACCTAGGGGGTAAAAAAGTGAACCTTTGGGGGTTCAAAAAGTGAACCGGGGAGGGGTCTGGTTCAAAAAGTGAAAAATGAACCGGAGGGGTGGGGTTTAAAAAGTGAACCGGGGAGGGGGTTCAAAAAGTGAACCTAGGGGTGAGGTTCAAAAAGTGAACCTAGGGGAGGTTCAAAAAGTGAACCTAGGGGTGGGGTTAAAAAAGTGAACAGGGGAGGGGGTTCAAAAAGTGAACCTAGGGGTGAGGTTCAAAAAGTGAACTTAGGGGTGAGGTTCAAAAAGTGAACCTAGGGTAAGTTAAAAAAATGAACCTTGGGGGTTCAAAAAATCTCAAAAACACTGGAGGTGTATTGAACGTGCAAAGGAGGAAGGAGGGGAGAGAGGGGGGTTCTGGTTGAACCCTACTGGTTTGAGCGCTTCCCAGTGGAGATAGGTGTTCAACTCTACGTGCAAGGGAGATCGAAGTAGGTAGCAGCAACACTGGGAAGTAGAGATAGATGGAGTTGAATACTTTACGCAGAGCACACGAGGTGGTAGCTGAGGGGAGGGAAGGGGGAAGCAGAATTTACAGGGGGGGGAGGGAGATCAACCCCTCACTGAGTGAGGGAGGGGAAGAAGGGAGAAAAGGGGCAGGGTATGCCTACTTTCATTGATCGAAAAAGATGGAACTAGCGAAGGGGAGGTCAAAACCGTAAAAAAATTAGGTGCCAGGACTAACCTCTTATAAAACCAGTGCCAAAAATTACTACTGGTGAGGGTCTATGTGCCGTGACTGTTCTCGTGGTACAAAAATTGAGGGAGACATTCCAAGGAGACGGAGCAGGAACTCTTACGACAGGTGAGGGGGGTGGTTGTAAGTGGTGGTGGTTGTGGATGGTGGTAGTGCCTGTGGATGGTGGCAGTGCCTGGTGATAGTGAAAGTGCCTGGTGATGGTGGTAGTGCCTGTGGATAGTGGTAGTGCCTGTGGAGAGTGGTAGTGCCTGTGGAGAGTGGTAGTGCCTGTGAATAGTGGTAGTGCCTGTGGATAGTGGTAGTGCTTGTGGATAGTGGTAGTGCCTGTGGATAGTGGTAGTGCCTCTGGATAGTGGTAGTGCGTGTGGATAGTGGTAGTGCTTGTTGACAGTGGTAGTGCCTGTGGACAGTGGCCCTAATATTGTACATCTCGGGGTGAAGAAAAAATTTGAGGTGCCAACAAAGATGCCACAAAAATATGAGGTGCCAATACGTGCAACGTAAAATACATTTACAATACCAGTGATTTAAGAGATGCCGGAGTGTCAGAGTGCCAAATGTGCAAGAGTGCTACAATGCCAGAATGGAAGAGAGATAATAGCAATTATGTAGCACTTTTGGGCGAATTGTTGAGAGATACTGATGTGTTGAGAGATACTGAGGTGTGAGAGATACTGATGTGTTAGAGATACTGATGTGTGAGATGTGTTGAGAGATACTGAGGTGTGAGAGATACTGATGTGTGAGAGATACTGAGGTGTGAGAGATACTGAGGTGTGAGAGATACTGAGGTGTGAGAGATACTGATGTGTGAGAGATACTGAGGTGTGAGAGATACTGAGGTGTGAGAGATACTGAGGTGTGAGAGATACTGAGGTGTGAGAGATACTGATGTGTGAGAGATACTGAGGTGTGAGAGATACTGATGTGTGAGAGATACTGAGGTGTGAGAGATACTGATGTGTGAGAGATACTGAGGTGTGAGAGATACTGAGGTGTGAGAGATACTGATGTGTGAGAGATACTGATGTGTGAGAGATACTAATGTGTGAGAGATACTGGGGTGTGTGAGATATTGATGTGTGAGAGATACTGAGGTGTGAGAGATATTGATGTGTGAGAGATACTGATGTGTTGAGAGATACTGAGAAAGGACATGATGGGAGAGGACATGTCAGGGGGACATGCTGGCAGAGGACATGTTGGCAGGAGACATGCTGGCAGAAGACATGTTGGCAGGGGACATGCTGGTAGAGGACATGCTGGCAGGGAGACATGCTGGCAGAGGACATGTTGGCAGGGGAGATGCTGGCAGAGGACATGCTGGCAGAGGACATGCTGGCAGATGAACATGCTGGCAGAGGACATGCTGGCAGGTGCACATGCTGGCAGAGGACATGCTGGCAGGGGGACATGCTGGCAGAGAACATGTTAGCAGGGCACATGCTGGCAGCATACATGCTAACAGGGAACATGTTGGCAGGGGACATGCTGGCAAAGGACATGCTGGCAATGGGACATGCTGGCAGTGGACATGTCGGTAGGGGACATGCTGGGAGAGGACAAGTTGACAGGGGACACGTTGGCAGATGTGAAACATGCTAAATATAAGAAGAAAGGAGAAAGTGGAAGAGAAAAGAGAGGAAACTAGAGAGGAATGAGGAAGAGAAGAAAATAAACAGAAAAGAAATTAGGAAGTAAAATGACTTAGGGAAATGAGGGAGTTCAGAGAGGGTGAAGTATCAAGGTTCTACACCTTGTTTGTGTGGAGTATCAAGGTTCTACACCTTGTTTGTGTGGAGTATCAAGGTTCTACACCTTGTTTGTGTGGCGTACCAAGGATTTACACCTTGTTTGTGTGAAGTATCAAGGTTCTACACCTTGTTTGTGTCGAGTATCAAGGTTCTACACCTTGTTTGTGTGGAATATCAAGGTTCTACACCTTGTTTGTGTGAAGTATCAAGGTTCTTCACCTTGTTTGTGTGAAGTATCAAGGATCTACACCTTGTTTGTCTGAAGTATCAAGGTTCTTCACCTTGTTTGTGTGAAGTATCAAGGTTCTACACTTTGTTTGTGTGAAGTATCAAGGTTCTACACCTTGTTTGTTGGGAGTATCAAGGTTCTACACCTTGTTTGTGTGAAGTATCAAGGTTCTACACCTTGTGTGGAGTATCAAGGTTCTACACCTTGTTTGTGTGGAGTATCAAGGTTCTACACCTTGTTTGTGTGGAGTATCAAGGTTCTACACCTTGTTTGTGTGGAGTATCAAGGTTCTACACCTTGTTTGTGTGAAGTATCAAGGTTCTACACCTTGTTTGTTGGGAGTATCAAGGTTCTACACCTTGTTTGTGTGAAGTATCAAGGTTCTACACCTTGTGTGGAGTATCAAGGTTCTACACCTTGTTTGTGTGGAGTATCAAGGTTCTACACCTTGTTTGTGTGGAGTATCAAGGTTCTACACCTTGTTTGTGTGCAGCATCAAGGGTTCTGTTGTTCTTACATCTTGTCTGATAACTTGTTAATTTAACTCTTTCTGTTACCTCCACTATAACCTTGTTAACTTCACTATACTCCTGATAACTCCACTATACTCTTGATACTCACTGATACTCTGATAACTCCACTATACTCTGATAACTCCACTATACTCCTGATAACTCCACTATACTCCTGATAACTCCACTATACTCCTGATAACTCCACTATACTCCTGATAACTCCACTATACTCCTGATAACTCTACTATACTCCTGATAACTCCACTATACTCCTGATAACTCCACTACACTCCTGACAACTCCACTATACTCATGATAACTCCACTATACTCTTGATAACTCCACTATACTCCTGATAACTCCACTATACTCCTGATAACTCCACTATACTCCTGATAACTCCACTATACTCCTGATAACTCCACTATACTCCTGATAACTCCACTATACTCCTGATAACTCCACTATACTCCTGATAACTCCACTATACTCCTGATAACTCCACTATACTCCTGATAACTCCACTATACTCCTGATAACTCCACTATACTCCTGATAACTCCACTATACTCCGATAACTCCATATATCGATAACTCCACTATACTCCGATAACTCCACTATACTCCTGATAACTCCACTATACTCCTGATAACTCCACTATACTCTTGATAACTCCACTATACTCCTGATAACTTCACTATACTAATGATAACTCCACTATACTCCTGATAACTCCACTATACTCCTGATAACTCCACTATACTCCTGATAACTCCACTATACTCCTGATAACTCCACTATACTCCTGATAACTCCACTATACTCCTGATAACTCCACTATACTCCTGATAACTCCACTCTGATACTATACTCTGATAACTCCACCTATACTCTCTGATAACTCCACTATACTCCTGATAACTCCACTATACTCCTGATAACTCCACTATACTCCTGATAACTCCACTATACTCCTGATAACTCCACTATACTCCTGATAACTCCACTATACTCCTGATAACTCCACTATACTCCTGATAACTCCACTATACTCCTGATAACTCACTATACTCAACTATAACTCCTGATATCTATACTCTGATAACTCACTATACTCCTGATAACTCCACTATACTCCTGATAACTCCACTATACTCCATGATAACTCCACTATACTCCTGATAACTCCACTATACTCCTGATAACTCCACTATACTCCTGATAACTCCACTATACTCCTGATAACTCCACTATACTCCTGATAACTCCACTATACTCCTGATAACTCTACTATACTCCTGATAACTCCACTATACTCCTGATAACTCCACTATACTCCTGATAACTCCACTATACTCCTGATAACTCCACTATACTCCTGATAACTCCACTATACTCCTGATAACTCCACTATACTCCTGATAACTCCACTATACTCCTGATGACTCCACTATACTCCTGATATCTCCACTATACTCCTGATAACTCCACTATACTCCTGATAACTCCACTATACTCCTGATAACTCCACTATACTCCTGATATCTCCACTATACTCCTGATATCTCCACTATACTCCTGATAACTCCACTATACTCCTGATAACTCCACTATACTCCTGATAACTCCACTATACTCCTGATAACTCCACTATACTCTTGATAACTTCACTATACTCCTGATAACTCCACTATACTCCTGATAACTCCACTATACTCCTGATAACTCCACTATACTCCTGATAACTCCACTATACTCCTGATAATTCCACTATACTCCTGATATATCCACTATACTCCTGATATCTCCACTATACTCCTGATAACTCCACTATACTCCTGATAACTCCACTATACTCCTGATAACTCCACTATACTCCTGATAACTCCACTATACTCCTGATATCTCCACTCTACTCCTGATAACTCCACTATACTCCTGATAACTCCACTATACTCCTGATAACTCCACTATACTCCTGATAACTCCAGGTTCAGACACTAGTGATGCTTCAAACGCAAGATTTCTCATCAACTGTGTAGTTCCTACCTGTTTTTTTCTGTTTCTTTCTCACCAAGTGAGAAGTTAAAGATGGCGGACCACAGCTGTGTGTGTGTGTGTGTGTGTGTGTGTGTGTGTGTGTGTGTGTTCACTGTACACTGTTATGTTGTGTAGGGTCAGTGTATGTTACAGCATTACTCTGTACAGTAGGTGTTAAGGAGAGGGGTTGAAAATGACGAAAGATGATGTGATAGAGGGAGATAATGAGGGAGTGAGGAATATGATGGAGGGAGAGATGGAGAGAGAGAGAGAGAGAGAGAGAGAGAGAGAGAGAGAGAGAGAGAGAGAGAGAGAGAGAGAGAGAGAGAGAGAGAGAGAGAGAGAACAAACTAAGACAAGCGTCTCACTCATGCACAATACTCACTCCAGTGCACAAAACCAGACCAACAAGACTCACCATGCACATGAATTAACAAATAAACCAATAAACCAATCTTCTCTTTCTTAAAAAGTCTTTAAAACTCTCTAAAACATCTAGATTTATCCTCTTATAAAACACAGTCTCTCTAATCTCCGGCTTACCCAGGTAACTTTAGCCAAGTAACTATAGAGTAACTTTAAAGTTACACTAAATTAATAACTTGAGATTACTACATGTCTCAGCTGTAAATACAGTTATTATTCTTATATTAATGAAATGACTGACATTATTACTACTACCACTATTACTACTACCACCACCACTACTACTACTACTGCTACCGTTACTACTGCTACTATTACTATTGCTAATGCTGCTACTACTACCACTGCTACTGTTACTACTGCAACTATTATTACTACTAATGCTATTACTACTACTACTAATAATAATAATAATTATAATAATCTCCACATTAAACAGATATTTTTCATGTAGTGGACAAGGCTACCTTACCCTTGCTTCCGCTCAAGTCTTCTGCTAGCCTTACCTTTAATACCCCTCCCTTCATCCACCCTGCATTCTCCTAACCCCCTCCTCTTGCCTAACCTTGCACATTCCCTGCTACCTTAACACCTCCTGCTGCTACTCCAACCCTGGTCCAGTTTACCTTGAGGTTAACAATGTCTCTCTTCTCTCCATAAGGTCCAGTGAAGATGTCGTGACTGATGAGTCCAGCCTTCTGTCTCCTGGAGCGCCAGATGATGAGCAGTATGGCTGATGCCAGCAACACGATCACTGCCACCAGCACTCCTATCACCAGTGCTACGTACTCCTGACCACCACGCTCCTCTGACACCCCTGTCACCACTGTAATGGTGGGAGATGATGGTGTTATAACACTGTAATGGTGGGAGATGATGGTGTTATGGTGGGAGATGATGGTGTTATAACACTGTTATGGTGGAAGATGATGGTGTTATAACACTGTTATGGTGAAAGATGATGGTGTTATAAAACTGTTATGGTGGGAGATGATGGTGTTACAACACTGTTATGGTGGGAGATGATGGTATTATAACACTGTTATGGTGGGAGATGATGGTGTTATAACACTGTTATGGTGGGAGATGATGGTGTTATAACACTGTTATGGTGGGAGATGATGGTGTTATAATACTGTTATGGTGGGAGATGATGGTGTTATAACACTGTTATGGTGGGAGATGATGGTGTTACAACACTGTTATGGTGGGAGATGATGGTATTATAACACTGTTATGGTGGGAGATGATGGTGTTATAACACTGTTATGGTGGGAGATGATGGTGTTATAACACTGTTATGGTGGGAGATGATGGTGTTACAACACTGTTATAGTGGGAGATGATGGTGTTATAATACTGTTATGATGGGAGATGATGGTTGTGATTCACCCAGGGGTGGGGGTTAAGGGGTCAGGGACTCACCCAGGGGTGGGAGGATCAAGGGGTCAGGGACTCATCCAGGGGTAGGGGGTCAAGAGGTCATGGACTCACCCAGGGATGGGGTCAAGAGGTCAAGGACTCACCCAGGGGTGGGAGGGTTAAGGGGGTCAAGGACTCACCCAGGGGTGGGAAGGTTTAGGGGGTCAAGGACTCACACAGGGGTAGGGGGTCAAGAGGTCAGGGACTCACCCAGTGATGGGTCAAGGGGTGAAGGACACACCCAGGGGTGGGAGGGTTAAGGGGGTCAGGGACTCACCCAGGGGTAGGGGGTCAAGAGGTCAGGGACTCACCCAGGGATGGGTCAAGGGGTGAAGGACACACCCAGGGGTGGGAGGGTTAAGGGGGTCAGGGACTCACCCAGGGGTGGGACTTAAGGGGTCAAGGACTCACCCAGGGGTGGGAGGGTAAAGGGGTCAGGGACTCACCCAGGGGTAGGGGGTCAAGAGGTCAGGAACTCACCCAGGGATGGGGTCAAGGGGTGAAGGACACACCCAGGGGTGGGAGGGTTAAGGGGTCAGGAACTCACCCAGGTTGCGATGGGTCTTCTCACCCGGAGGTGTCCCGTCGTGCATATAGCCAGAAGAGGAGTCGTGGTGGGGTCGTCCAGCGGTGTCATCTGGGGCCACCTCCGCCCCGGTTTCCACGCTGTAGTTACCCCGGACCGGCGCTGGGGAGGTCAAAGGTCACAGGTCAATATATATATATATATATATATATATATATATATATATATATATGAACTCATTTAAAATTAAGTCTTTTCTAAAATTTTCTCTTATACGTTTAGAGATATATTTTTTTCATTTATATTAATGTAAAAATTAATAATTTTGTACCAAAAGAAACTTGTATAAATATTGTTAGAATTACCGACAATATGTTAAGTAAAATGACACAAATGCAACTAATGTGACATTTTATTGTGGCAACGTTTCGCTCACCAGGAGCTTTGTCAAGCCGTTACAAACAATACATGGACACACAGGGTATATATAGCTCAGAGTGAGGTGCAATACTAGTGGTGGTAGAAGTAGTAGTGATATAAGTTGTAGTAGTAGTAGTGATATAAGTAGTAGTAGTAGTAGTAGTAATACAATAAGGTAGAACAATCAACTCGCACATGAGTAAAAGGTGATAAAAACAATACTTGGGTAGTATAAAAATAGGTTAGACAAATATTTCTGCTGGAGGTTGGAATAGAGAAGACCTGTAGCAGTGTTCCACATCTGCGATGTGCTTGTGTAGTATTAGCAGGAGAGACTATGTGATGGTAGGGTTTACTGTTTTCAGGAGGATTCTTGCTGAGACTTCAGAGATGGTGAAGCTGCCTCTGTTTTGTTTGTGTTAGAAACAGCGATAAGTGCTGATTCAGCACTACCTTATTGTATTACTACTACTACTACAACTTATATCACTACTACTTCTACCACCACTAGTATTACACCTCACTCTGAGCATATATATACCCTGTGTGTCCATGTATTGTTTGTAACGGCTTGACAAAGCTCCTGGAGAGCGAAACGTTGCCACAATAAAATGTCTCATTAGTTGCATTTGTGTCCTTTTACTTAACAAAAGAACCTTAGAAAACTTACCTAACCTTATTATAACAAGCTCAATTTAAATTAGCCTAATCCAACTATATATATTTTAGATAAGGTTACAATAATTTAAAAATAAACAAACACAATGAAATATATTGTTCTCGTTAGGTTCAGAATGATTTTTGTGAAATTATTGCATACCAAAATTTTCTTTGCCTTATTTGGCAAGAAGAACGTTGCTAATTAAGCCAAAATCGCAAGTGTTATCTATTTGGCACGATATATATTTAGCTGTTACCTACATCAGCTTATTTAAAGTCCTTTTTATTGTTATGAAACATACAAGTAGGGAACAGGATGAAGTTGGAGCCATCTGTGGGCCACCATTTTCATTTGATCAGCTGACTTTATCTAGTTGACATCATAATGCTGTACGAACATGTTCCAGACTCGAGTCATCCTGGGGATAAATGGTCTCAGATGTAGCGATGTTCTGGAGAAGGGTACAGTCAGAGTGAAGTTGCTGCTTGCTGCCCGTCTTGTGGTATAGAAGCTCACTTCTCGCTGTCCTTGGAGTGGAGAAAAGTGTTGTATTTTGACAATATTGGCCTTGTACATAACAGTAAGGCCGCCCACATCCCTCCGGTGTTGAAGACTCTGCTGAAATACAGATCTGTCCAGACTGAGTCCAGGCGAAAAATGAGTCGTCTTGCTCTGTACTCTACTCTGTCAGGAAGTCGCAGATTAGATGGGGAAGGCAATCCAAAAACGTGGAGCATACTCAAGGTGTGAGCGTACTTGTCCCTCAATCGGAATCTTGCAACCCTTGCTGTCTAGCAGATGCCAGATACGTCGAAGTGCTGCAAGATTCTTAGCCGCCTTGTTTGCAAGATTTACAACAAGGTTCTTTATGGTCAATATGGACTCAAATTTCGTCTCTGGGTACCAACACTCTCCCATTCATTCTTACTACTGCTCCAGCATTACCATTATGGTGCCTAGACACCATCATCATTTGCATTTTCTCACAAGCAAATGTTACCTGCCGTCGCTTTCCCCAGACTGATTTAGCTGTAAGCTGGTGAATGATGTAGCTTAAAGCAGCTGGTATTTCCTCTCTTGGATAAGTAAATGTCAAAGTGCAGTCATGAGCATATGCATGGGATTCTGGGATAAATGAAGAGGGTCACTGAAGTAAACAATCCATAACAACGGCCCAAGAAATCTTCCCTGTGGAACACTTATAATAATAATATAATATCTTTATTTACTACAAGTACATGTACAAGGTATACAGGCCTAGCTGACATCACTGACATACTACTATATAGAAAGCCGCTTATTATGCTGAGCATTTCGGGCAAATTAGGTCAGTGTCCCAGGATGCGACCCACACCAGTCGACTAACACCCAGGTACCCATTTTACTGATGGGGAACATAGACAAGAGGTGTAAAGAAACACGCCTAATGTTTCTACCCTGGCTGGGAATCGAACTCAAATCCTCGCCATGTGAAGCGAGAACTTTAGCCACCAGGCCACCAGGATGTCTTACTGACTGTGTCCTATTAAGAGCTAGAAGCTACACTTAGAGATCTATCTTGAAGGTAATCACTGAGAAGATATAGTGTAGAGTCTGCAGTTCCTTGTGCTTGCAGTTTTGCCAAGAGGCCCTGATGCCATACTCAGTCGAAAGCACCAGCAATGTCCAGTGCTACTACACAGCTGAGTTTGGATTCATCCAGTGACTGGTGAAACTTAGAGAGAGGTTTGACAACAGATCAGCAGCAGAGTAACCTTTTCTGAAGCCATATTGACGGTCACAAAGAAGTGAGTGGTAATCGAAAATATCTGTCATCTGTCTTGAGATTATTGTCTCAAGGATCTTGCCAGTGATTGACAGGAGTGACACTGGTTTGTAGTTGCTGATTTCTGCTCTGCTCTTCTTTATGTGAACAGGGACTACATTTGCCTCTTTCCACAGAGAAGGCCATTTACACTGTACTAGGCAGTGCTGAAAGATGTGATAAATTTAGAGGTGCTGCTAGTTGGTCTGCACATCTTCTCAGCAATCTTGGGCTCAACATGTCTGGGCCCACAGCCTTTTCTTGCTCAAGCGATTTAAGAAGATGCCCCTCTTCCTGCCTTACTGTCACCACTGACAACTTTGACACAGTTCTTGCAGTTAGCCACGGAGGGTCCCTCGATGGATCAGGAATTGCATCATGGTAGGAAAGTGTTCGGCAAAGAGGTCGGCTTTCTCCTGACTACTAGTAGAGTTGGTCCCATCCTGTCGATTTAGAGGTGGAATAAGTTCACCAGACAGATAACCTTGTCTGTCCTTGACCAGGGACCACCTGGTTTTGGAGCCCATTCTGCCTGATGCTAGCTTTCTTTTTGTGTCCACCTCCCATTTAGAGATGACCCTCTTTTGGACTTCACCCATATGCCTACAGGCTTGCCTGTGCAAGTTCCTATTGTAGGTAGTAGGATGTCTCTTAGCAGTAGCAGCCTCTCTACAACGAAAGCCAAACCAAGGCTGATCTGTAGGCCTCGTCACATACTGCTGGTGAGGGATGTGTACTTGTTGCAGATTCAAGATGTGTCCAGTGAAGGCATTCACTTAGTTGTCAACATCACCTTGGAGAAGAACATTCCAATCGGAGGCTGCGAGCTCAGAGCAATGGGCTGGCCAGGTCGTGCGTGTGGACTCCTCACTTCGTTCTGTTGGGATCTTCAGTGTCGTAAAAACAGCCTTGTGGTCAGACGATCCAACATAGCCGAGGGGTTGACAAGTGACTATACCTTCTGCCAGATCACTCACTACTGGGTCAAGGGAGGAGCCAGAGATGTGAGTAGGGAAATCAACAACGTTTCTAATGTCAAACACTGCAAGTTCTAATATATATATATATATATATATATATATATATATATATATATATATATATATATATATATATATATATATATATATATATATATATATATATATACTTAACAATATCCTACGATCGCCAGTTCAGCCACTCTTAAAATCCTCGACTCCTCTCGTGTCCCCTCCCAAGTCTTCCCTCCCAAGTCTTCCCCCCCTTCCATTTAAATACCCCTCCCCCCACTTCAGAAAAAGCACCCATCTGAAATTATAAGTTGGAGTAGAGCTGGTGGCACTTGGCACTGTTCCCGGCACTGGCAGACACGGGGAAGAGGGCCATTCCAGTTTTACTGCCCTCGTAGGAATGGTGCCCTCGGCGAGGACAGTGAAATTAGGGAGTGTTGACTTAATTCTGTCTCGTTGAGAGAGAGAGAGAGAGAGAGAGAGGAGAGAGGAGAGAGAGAGAGAGAGAGAGAGAGAGAGAGAGAGAGAGAGAGAGAGAGGGGAGAGAGAGAGGGGAGAGAGAGAGAGAGAGAGAGAGAGAGAGAGAGAGAGAGAGAGAGAGAGAGAGAGAGAGAGAGAGAGAGAGAGAGAGAGAGAGATCATCATTTCCTTATGAAGTTATCCACGAGGGTATGATCGTGATCGTAAAATGACTGTCTTGTGAGAGATGGAGGAGATGGGAGGGCGGAGACGGGAATAAGAAAGAGGAGACGAGAGGGAGGAGACGGGTGTTGGAGGGAGGAGACAGGAGGACGAAGGAGGGAGACAGGTACACTAGGTTATAGATGGATGTTAAAAAAAAGTGTCACAGGGCTGTCAGGAAGTATTTCTTCAGCCTCGGTGATCTGGGAGAGGAAGGACTTGGACATCAAGGTGGCAGAGGTAGATCCATACACTGTTTTATAGCCTATCTTGTAGGGTTAAAAGTCTAGAAAGTAGGCCTACAGGAGGGAGCGGAAGGAAAAGATGATGAGGATGGGAAGGGAGTAGAGGGAGATAAAATGGAAACTGATGAGGGGAGTGGGGAGAAAGGAAAGAGAGTAATATGGGAAGTTTAAGTGATGTGGGAAGAGGGGAGGGGGAAGAGAGGGGAGGGGGAATAGAGAGAAGGGGAAGGAGAGAGGAGAGGAAACAGACAAGGCAAAATAGTTAATGCTAGGTCTCTAAATTTCCAGACTGTGGGAGTTTAAACCACAAACACACATACACACACACACACACACACACACACACACACACAGGCGGTGCCAGGAGCTATGATTCGACCCCTGCAACCACAACTAGGTGAGTACACACACACACACACACACAGAGGAAGTATTTCTTCAGTAACAGAATTGTCAGGAAGTGAAATAGTCTGGGAAGTGTTGTAGTGGAGGCATGATAAAGCTCATGGAGCAGGGAGAGTGACCTAGTAGCGACCAGTGAAGAGGCGGGGCCAGAAGCTGTGACTCGACCCCTGCAACAACAACTAGGTGAGTACACACACTACACAGGTTCTCAGGACACGCAAGTGACGCAACAAAGGCTCTGATACACCTGGCTACAGCTTCATCCTACACCCTGTCAGTGATGACCTTCAAGGTAGCTAGCTCTGTCAGAGCAGTTATCAATGGGACAGTCAACAACACACTCAACTGGTGACAGTGTTCCACAAGGAAGTGTGTTTGGTCCGTTGTTAACGGTGGCCCGTGGCCTGGTGGCAAAAGCTCTCGCTTCATACGCTGAAGTGCCGGGTTCGATTCCCGGCGAGGGTTGAAACATTGGGCGTGTTTCCTTACACCAGTTGTCTATGTTCACCCATCAGTATAAAATGGGTATCTGGGTGTTAGTCGACTGGTGTGGGTCGCATCCCTGGTGACCTAATATGCATGAAATGTTCAGCATAACAAGGGGCTTTCTATATAGTAGTATGTCATTGATGTCAGCTAGGCCTGTATACCTTGTACATGTACTTGTAGAAATAAAGATATATTATTATTATTATTATTATTATTATTATTGAGCATCTACCTTTATGACAGTCTTCAATCATTCCAGAATCCCATGACTGTGCAGATGGCAGTACATTTACGTATCCAAGAGAGGCAATACCAGCTGCTGTAAGTTACATTAGTCACCAGCTTACAGCTATATCAGCCTGGGGTAAACAATGCTAAGTTACATTTGCTTTAAACAAAACACAAATGATGATGGTCTCTAGGCACCATGATGTTAATACTAGAGAATGGACGGAGAAGTGTTAGAACCCGGGGATGAGGTGTATATCCTAAGGGTGAAATTTGACTCCAAAATGTGCATGGAAAATTCACGTGGTAAATCTTGCAAGCAAGGCAGCCAGGAAGCTAAGAGCTCTGCTCGACAGTAGAGGTTGCAAGACTCTGTACAAGGCACAAGTACGCTCGCACCTTGAGTATGCTCCACTTTCTTGGACTGCCTGCCCCTAGTCTCATCTACGACTTTTGGACAGAATAGAGAACAGAGCAAAACGACTCATCTCTCGCCTCGACCCATCTTGGACAGATCTATTATTTCAGCAGAGCCTTCAATACCGGAGGTATGTGGGCGGCCTTACTGTTATATACAAGGCAGATGTTGTTAAGGTACCATACTTGGCTCCACTTGATGGTCAGCGAGAAGACAGCTTCTATACTACAAGACGGGCAGCAAATAACAACTACATTCTGTCTGTACCCTTCTCCAGAACATCACTTCATCTGAGATCATTCATTCCTGGAATGACTCGAGTCTGGCCCACAGATGGCTCCAACTTCATCCTGGTCCCTACTTGTATGTCTCATTACAATAAAAGGTGTTCAAATGAGTTGATGTAGGTAACAGCTCTTAGCTTGTCAATAAAGTTAGGAACTCTTAACCTAGCCTTGTCAAACCCTGTGTTAAAAAAAAAACAGAGGGAGCAAGGGAAAAAGGGAGAGGGAGGGGGAGGGAGGGGGAGGGAGGGGGAGGGAGGGGGGAGGGAGGGGAGGGAGAGGGAGGGAGGGGAGGGAGGAGAGAGAGAGAGAGAGAGTGAGGAAGAAAGATGGAGAAAGAGGGAGAGGCAGAGAGGGAGGTATCAGGGCAGCAGACAGGTCAACTCTTGAGGTCGTAAAAAAACAATCAGGTCTGCGCTAATTCACTCTCCGACCTGCTGAACCTTGTGCTTCACTGATGACTGAGGTGCTCCTCTCTCTCTCTCTCTCCCTCTGTTTTACTACTCCTCCATTCTCCCTCCTTCCTATCCCTCCACTCTCGCTCCCTCCACTCTCCCTCCCTCCTTCCCCTCCCTCCACTCTCCCTCCCTCCTTCCCCTCCCTCCACTCTCCCTTCACTCGCAGTACTCACTCTCCCTTCACTCGCAGTACTCACTCTCCCTTCACTCGCAGTACTCACTCTCCCTTCACTCGCAGTACTCACTCTCCCTTCACTCGCAGTACTCACTCGAGACGAAGAAGACCTCCGAGAGGAGGACCCAGCGAGCCTGGAAGTAGAGCTGGACCTTGACGAACTTGGCCACCCGGTGGTGCACCTTGATGGTGACGTTGCGGGCGTACTCCGACACCGTGTCCTGCATGTAATTGTACTCCACCGCCCGTGGGCTGAAGTACCTCCCGCCCACGCTGAACAACACCCGCGCCCGCGAGAACACCTGCAACACGTGCCCACACAAGGGGGGGCAGGGGGGAGATAACACGTCAGAACAAACATGAATGATAGAACAAAGACAATCAAAATGACGTGAAGGAAACACTAACAGGTTATAAACCTGAATAGAACAGGTTATTAACATTACATAACAGATTAACCTAAACAGAACAAGTTATAGAAGTAATTATAATGTTATTTACGTTAATATAACAGGTTATAGAAGTGAATGCAAGACTCTTAGTAGGATGGAGTGAGAGAGAGAGAGAGAGACAGACAGAGAAGAGAGAGAGAGAGAGAGAGAGAGAGAGAGAGAGAGGGGGAGAGGAGAATGTGTTTGTTGATGCTGAGGTTGCCATGGTAACCAGAAACAGCATCCTACACACTCAATGGGCACTAGGAAAAACATTTCTCCACAATGGGACAGTGGTGGTGTCATGGGAACAGAGAACAGCACACTTGTGTACAACCACTGGAAATGTTACTCTATATATATATATATATATATATATATATATATATATATATATATATATATATATATATATATTTTTGTCGTGCCGAATAGGTAAAATTGGTCAATTAGCAGGAACTCAGTCCTTTCTAAAATTTTCTTTTATACGTTTAAATATATATTTTTTTCATTTATGTTAATGTAAAAATTAATTATTTTGTACCAAAAGAACCTTAGAAAACTTACCTAACCTTATTAAAACAAGAGCAATTTAATTTAGCCTAATCCAACTAAATATATTTTAAATAAGTTTACAATAATTTAATAATAAACAAACACAATGAAATATTTTTTTCTTTAGGTTCAGAAGGATTTTGCGAAATTATTGCATACACAAATTTTCGGTTGCCTTATTCGGCAAGAAGAGCGTTGCTATTTAAGCCAAAATCGCAAGTTTTACCTATTCGGCACGACACACGCACACACATACACGCACACACACACACGCACACACACACACACTGGAAATGTTACTATATATATATATATATATATATATATATATATATATATATATATATATATATATATATATATATATATATATATATATATATATATATGTTATGAAGTATTTCTTCAGTCACAGAGTGGTCAGGAAGTGGAATAGTTTGGGAAGCGATGTAGTGGAGGCAGGATCCATTCATAGCTTTAAGAAGAGGTATGATAAAGCTCATGGCGCAGGGAGAGTGACCCAGTAGAGGCCAGTGAATAGGCGGGCCAGGAGCTATGAATCGACCCCTGCAACCACAACTAGGTGAGTACAACTAGGTGAATACATACACACACGTGTATATATATATATATATATATATATATATATATATATATATATATATATATATATATATATATATATATATATATATATATATATATATATATATATATGCAAGACAACCACTATGAAAAAATAGAAGAATTCCAAGCGCTTTCGTGACTACTCACATTATCAAGGAACTATAAAAGGAAACATGACAAGAAGGCTTATATAAGGGGCGAGACTACACCTCACAGTCACATCACACTAACAAAGACTACACCTCACAGTAGCGTAACATCTCACGACTCTGTGAAGAGGAACATAAGAAAGGACCTGAAACTCTTCCCAAGAATTAAGATTAGTCCAATTTATCATTAAATTCTTCCCAAATTTTATTAATTATAAATGAATCCAATTTATATAAACCAAAAGAAATATTCATATTATTTTCAAAACTGCTTTTAATGAAACATGATTGTATTATATTCCTCTCAACCATGGACTTGCTTGATACAACCTTCTCAGCATTTTGAAAATCAATTGGATGGTTAAAGTCTCTCACATGAATAAATAGAGCATTAGAATCTTGTCCAGTTCTAATGCTATATTTATGTTGTTTTAATCTTAGTTCAAGACTTTTACCAGTTTGACCATAATAAACTTTATCGCATATTTTACAGGGAATCTTATAGACACATCCGTCAGCATTTTGGGGAATTTTTATCAAAAGTCTTTTTACTGTATCAAGATTTTTAAATACAACTTTGATATTAAAATTCTTAAGAAAAGAAGGCATATCAACCAGGTTTTCATGGTAAGGGAGAACCAACATATTTTTGGTTGAATAAGGTTGGTTGTCCCTTTTTGGATTGTAAAAAGTATTCCTAGCTATTTTAAAAGATTTATCAATTATGTTTCTTGGGTATTTTAAATCATTAGCTATTTCATAAATTTTAGAGATTTCTTCATCTATGAACTCTGGACTACAAATACGTAAAGCTCTCAAAAACATTGAAGAAAAAACCGACACTTTAACTCTATCTTGATGTGAAGAGTAATAGTGTACATAGGAACAATTATTTGTAGGTTTTCTGTAAATTTTGAATTTAAAATCAATGTTACCCTTATTAATAAACACATCTAGGAAGGGCAATGAGTTATTTACTTCGAATTCAACAGTAAAATTTATAGAATGAGCTAAGCTATTTAATTTAACAAGGAAATGGTTTATGTCTACATTCTTAGGCATAAGGCACAAAATATCATCAACATATCTATACTACTTAGCTCAATTAGGGAAGGATAGTGTTAAGCAATCTTGTTTCGAAAATTCCATATATAAGTTACTAAGAACAGGTGAAAGAGGATTTCCCATTGTCATACCAAACTTCTGAGTGTAAAACTCATCATTAAATACAAATTTTGCATCAACAATACAAAGTTTAATAAGTTTAATGATAGTAGGAACTGGCAATGGTAAATCATAATTAACCAGTTCTTCCGATAAGAATCTTAGTAAATCATCAACTGGAACTTTTGTAAACAAGGAGGTAACATCAAAACTAACCATATTGAAATAATTTAAATCAGTCAAGGTGCTTAATTTATCAACTAAATCTAAATTGTTTTTAACATTAAAATTAGAAATTTTTCCAACAATTGGGCTCAAAATATCAACAAGCCATTTAGAAAGTTTATAAGAAACTGAACCTATAGAGCTAATAATTGGTCTAACAGGATTACCAGGTTTGTGTGTTTTTATTAATCCATACATATAAGGTAAAGATGGATTAGTGGAAGTAAATTTTTAATTAATTCATCTTTGCCCTTCAATAGATGTTTTATTGTTTTATTGAAATTGCTGTTAACAGTTTCTAAGGGATTCTTTCTAAGTTTAGAATAGGTTTCAAAATCATCTAGGAGGCTATTCATTTTATCTTGGTAATCGGTTTCTTTCATAATTACAATTGCATTTATTTTATCTGCTTTAGTGAGACGCAAATTTTTATTTTTCAAAAGTGAATCATAAGACTTAAAAAATCTTTGAGGGCAATTGGGAATATTTTGTAATTAACTTATCAGATGAAATATTAGATAAAAATACAACTGCTGCTCTTGGTTTCGGTTTAAGTTTTGCAACTTCAAAAAAACTTAATAATGTTGAAATTGCAAAAGCCTTTTGTAATTTAGAAAAATCCTCTGATTTATCCACTGATGAAATTAATATTAGTAAGGGATGGTATATAGCTCAATGTTAAAACAAAATATTCCCAATTGCCCTCAAAGATTTTTAAGTCTTATGATTCACTTTTGAATAATAAAATTTGCGTCTTACTAAAGCAGATAAAATAAATGCAATTGTAATTATGAAAGAAACCGATTACCAAGATAAAATGAATAGCCTCCTAGATGATTTTGAAACCTATTCTAAACTTAGAAAGAATCCCTTAGAAACTGTTAACAGCAATTTCAATAAAACAATAAAACATCTATTGAAGGGCAAAGATGAATTAATTAAAAAATTTACTTCCACTAATCCATCTTTACCTTATATGTATGGATTAATAAAACACACAAACCTGGTAATCCTGTTAGACCAATTATTAGCTCTATAGGTTCAGTTTCTTATAAACTTTCTAAATGGCTTGTTGATATTTTGAGCCCAATTGTTGGAAAAATTTCTAATTTTAATGTTAAAAACAATTTAGATTTAGTTGATAAATTAAGCAACTTGACTGATTTAAATTATTTCAATATGGTTAGTTTTGATGTTACCTCCTTGTTTACAAAAGTTCCAGTTGATGATTTACTAAGATTCTTATCGGAAGAACTGGTTAATTATGATTTACCATTGCCAGTTCCTACTATCATTAAACTTATTAAACTTTGTATTGTTGATGCAAAATTTGTATTTAATGATGAGTTTTACACTCAGAAGTTTGGTATGACAATGGGAAATCCTCTTTCACCTGTTCTTAGTAACTTATATATGGAATTTTTCGAAACAAGATTGCTTAACACTATCCTTCCCTAATTGAGCTAAGTAGTATAGATATGTTGATGATATTTTGTGCCTTATGCCTAAGAATGTATACATAAACCATTTCCTTGTTAAATTAAATAGCTTAGCTCATTCTATAAATTTTACTGTTGAATTCGAAGTAAATAACTCATTGCCCTTCCTAGATGTGTTTATTATTAAGGGTAACATTGATTTTAAATTCAAAATTTACAGAAAACCTACAAATAATTGTTCCTATGTACACTATTACTCTTCACATCAAGATAGAGTTAAAGTGTCGGTTTTTTCTTCAATGTTTTTGAGAGCTTTACGTATTTGTAGTCCAGAGTTCATAGATGAAGAAATCTCTAAAATTTATGAAATAGCTAATGATTTAAAATACCCAAGAAACATAATTGATAAATCTTTTAAAATAGCTAGAAATACTTTTTACAATCCAAAAGGACAACCAACCTTATTCAACCAAAAATATGTTGGTTCTCCTTACCATGAAAACTTGGTTGATATGCCTTCCTTCTTAAGAATTTTAATATCAAAGTTGTATTTAAAATCTTGATACAGTAAAAAGACTTTGACAAAAATTCCCCAAATGCTGACGATGTGTCTATAAGATTCCCTGTAAAATATGCGATAAAGTTTATTATGGTAAACTGGTAAAAGTCTTGAACTAAGATTAAAACAACATAAATATAGCATTAGAACTGGACAAGATTCTAATGCTCTATTTATTCATGTGAGACTTTAACCATCCAATTGATTTTCAAAATGCTGAGAAGGTTGTATCAAGCAAGTCCATGGTTGAGAGAAATATAATAGAATCATGATTCATTAAAAGCAGTTTTGAAAATAATATGAATATTTTTTTTGGTTTATATAAATTGGATTCATTTATAATTAATAAAATTTGGGAAGAATTTAATAATAAATTGGACTAATCTTAATTCTTGGGAAGAGTTTCAGGTCCTTTCTTATGTTCCTCTTCACAGAGTCGTGAGATGTTACGCTACTGTGAGATGTAGTCTTTGTTAGTGTGATGTGACTGTGAGGTGTAGTCTCGCCCCTTATATAAGCCCTTCTTGTCATGTTTCATGTTATAGTTCCTTGATAATGTGAGTAGTCACGAAAGCGCTTGGAATTCTTCTATTTTTCATAGTGGTTTTCTTGCATATTTTGATATCACCTGTTTACTGTGATCTTTTTGCTATATATATATATATATATATATATATATATATATATATATATATATATATATATATATATATCTGAGTTTTTGTGTCCTTCCTCATGATACATTAACCATTTCAAATAATGCTTCATAATTTGAATGAATGTAAACTCTGGCGCTAGAGTGCTTTCTTTTTATTTTTTTTAATAATATAAATGCCTCTAAACTAGGCAGGTCGTTTACCCTTTAGAAGTCAGGACTTTTATATGGACTTGCCTAGCATGGACCAGTAAGCTTGCTTCAGTGCTCCTTCTTTTCTATGTTCTTAATATCAGTATCCTTCTTATAGTCATTAATAACTGATAACAGCTTTGTTTATCTACGCTTATTATTGTATGAACCACACCCAGTCCACATTATACACGCTACGATATGTTATAGGATCATTGCTAATCTGTATTGCATAATGCTTAATTCGTAAAATATTCTCATGAATTATAAAAATAACAATGTAGTTTTTTTAGTGATAAATACATTAATGTTTCCCCAATAAGATAATCCTACATGAGAAATTTAGGAGTGTGGATCAGCGGTGAGCTATAGTGAGGGACGTAATTTATTTTTTAATGTAATATATCTTTATTACTACATGTACATGGTATACAGGCCTAGCTGACATTAATGATATACTACTATATAGAAAGCTGCTTGTTATACAGAACATTTCGGGTAAATTAGGTCAGTTTTGTCCCCAGGATGCGACCCACACCAGTCCACTAACACCCAGGTACCCATTTTACTGATGGGGAACATAGACAACCGGTGCAAGGAAACACTCCCAAAGTTTCAACCCTCGTCGGGGATCGAACCCGGGCACTCGCCATGTGAACCGAGACCTTTTAGCTACCAGGCCAGGGGGCATCGTGGCCTGGTGACACGGTCTCATACTGGGCTGGGTTTAACATTATTAAATTTCATTACACCTGTTGTCCCTGTACACCTAGCAGTACAAAGATACCTGGGTGTAAATCAGCTGTTCTGGGTGACATAATGAGTCGGGTGTGACGTGACACTTTACACCTGTTCACACACCAGTAAATAATAATATTATTATTATTATTATAATCAAATAGAAGCGCTAAACCACAGGGGTCATACAGCACACCAGTAAATAGATACCTGATCATTAGTCGATTGTTGAGGATAGCATCCTAGGAAAAAGAACCGAAGGAAACTACCAGATATAAGCTACGTTTCTCTGTTTTCATGGGATGTCCAGTGCCAATAGGGTAATAAGAACATAAGAACATAAGAATGGAGGAACACTGCAGAAGGCCTACTGGCCCATACAAGGCAGGTCCTTATCAAAACCACCACTACCTAAGAATTCACTCCTGCACCCACGACACCAATCAAACCCAGCCCCTCCCACTCGTATATTTGTCCAATCTCCTTTTAAAGCCACCCAAGGTCCCAGCCTCTATCACCCTACTCGGAAGATTGTTCCACGCATCTACAACTCTGTTCGAAAACCAGTACTTGCCTATGTCCTTTCTAAATCTAAATTTATCCAATTTAAATCCGTTATTTCTGGTTCTTACTTGGTTCGATATCCTCAGTATTTTATTAATATCTCCTATGTTTATGCCCATCATCCACTTGTACACATCGATGATATCTCCCCTCATTCTACGTCTCTCCAGAGAGTGGAGATTCAACGCTCTAAGTCTATCTTCATACGGGAGATTTCTTATACTGTAAATCATTTTAGTCATTCTTCTTTGTATGTTCTCCAATGAATCTATATCCATCCTGTAGTAAGGAGACCAAAACTGAGCTGCATAATCCAAATGAGGTCTCACTAGTATGTATAGAGCTGTAAAATAACTTTTGGACTTCTGTTGCTTATACTTCTTGAAATAAATCCTAGTAATCTGTTAGCCTTATTGCGCACACTTAGGCACTGTTGTCTTGGCTTTAGATTCCTGCTTACCATGACTCCCAAGTCTTTTTCACATTCTGTATGATCAAGCTCAACTTCACCTAGTTTATAAATTCGAGGGATATTTTCATTACCAACGACTAGCACCTTACACTTGTGCACATTGAACTTAATCTGCCACTTTTCAGACCAAAACATTAATTTGTCCAAATCCTCCTGGAGTTCATTGGTATCCTCCTCAGAATGAATTATACGGCCTATTTTTGTATCAGCAAATTTACTCATGTCACTTGCAATTCCTTCATCAAGGTCATTTATGTAAATTATGAACAACAATGGGCCTAAAACTGATCCTTGTGGAACGCCACTAGTGACTAATCCCCATTCAGATTTGACCCCATTAATGGAAACTCTCTGCTTTCTATTGGTAAGCCATGCCTCTATCCATGCTAGAACTTTACCTCCTATACCATGAGCTGCCACCTTTCTTAAGAGTCTCTTGTGAGGTACTCTATCGAAGGCCTTACTGAAATCCAAGTAAACTATATCATATTCTTTATCACTGTCTACTGCCTCAAATGTTTTATTGAAAAACGTCAGTAAATTTGTCAGGCAGGAACGACCTCTCGTAAACCCATGCTGAGATTCATTAATCAAATTATGGTCTTCAAGGTGACTTCTGATAATATCAGCTATAATTGATTCTAATAATTTGCCTACTATAGACGTGAGGCTTATTGGACGGTAATTTGATGGAATTGACTTATCCCCTGATTTGAATATAGGAACTACATTAGCTATCTTCCACATCTCTGGCACAACACTAGTTAGGATGGACGTATTAAACACATTCGTTAATGGCTGACTAAGTTCCATTTTGCATTCTTTAATACCCTGGAAAACAACTCGTCGGGTCCCGGGGACTTATTTTGCTTCAGTTTATCTATCTGTTTGATAACCATGTCCCTCGTGACAGTAATATTAGTTAATTTGAATTCTTCAGGAACTGAATAATTGTTCATTTCTGGAATCTCATTTACGTCTTCTTGTGTAAAGACTGACAAAAAATAGTCATTAAATAGAGAACACATTTCCAGTTCGTTATCCGTCAACTGTCCATTCCCAATTTTCAGAGGTCCTACCTTTTCCCTCACCTTCGTCCTGTACACTTGAAAGAACCCTTTTGGATTAGTCTTTGATTCATTAGCAACCTTAATCTCATAGTCACGTTTAGCCTTTCTAATCCCCTTTTTTACTTCTCTTTTCAACTGAACATATTGGTCAATAAGGTTAATATTCGACCATGAGCTAGGAAGTAGCCATGCAGTTTAGGCTCCACGAACTAATTACTTTAAGTTCAAATGAATATTCTGCAAGACTCAGCAAAGATCCAGTCACCATGGTTCATTTTCCAGCACTCAAATACTAATAACCTGCTCTTAGGAGAGGAAAGTTATGATGACGTTTCGATTCGTCATGGAACATTGTCAAGTCACAACCATGGTGAATTGTTAGCCCTCTACCCCTGCAATATCCCCTGCCCCGCTGCAATGCATGACCTAATAATAATTCCTCTCCCTGTAGCTATCCAAAACCCCAAAACCCTTCTCTGCCCCGATGCGCTGCATGACCCTATTACGTTTAGCGCTTCATTTTTTATTATAATAGTGATGTGACTTTTTATTCTTTACTCTAGTTCTTACTTCTTGAAGTAAGAGTCTTCAAGCTGGGGAAGGGAACTTCAGCCATGGATCTGGACCTTCCCACCAATTTATATTTGGTAAAACTTGGTTATTTCCAGTTCTTAGTTAAAACTCAATGAGTTTAATGCTTATGGTAATTTAAATTATAACAATGATAATAATAGTAGTAATAATAATAATCACAACAATAATAATAATAATAATATTAATAATATTAATAATAATAATAATACTTATTATCATTATTATTATTATTAGTAGTAGTAGTAGTAGTATTGTAGAGGTTTTTGTTGTTCTTGTTGCTATTGTTATTAATAATATTATTATTATTATTATTAGTAGTAGTAGTATTGAATATGTTTTTGTTCTTGTTGCTGTTGTTATTACTGATTTTTTTATAAAAAATAATATAATTTGTTCACATATCATGTTAGTGATGGGAGGCACAAGAGTAGATCACACTGAAGCAAGACTAACATCTGCTGGTGAGAGATTACTCCTGTGTCTCTGTTCTCTCATACCTACATCCCCTTTAGTAGAAACAGCTCGGCAGTAGCCCCTCCTACAGGAAGACAAACAAGCTCACCAGATATAGAAATGATATTGGAAATGATTCTGAAAAAGATACCGGAAAGAATGTCAGACAGGATACTGAAGAGGATACATGATACGATATTGGAATCGATTCAGGAAATGATATCAAATATTATTTAGGAACAATCTGGGTTGGCAACCCTTGCAGGTGTGTGAAACAAAGTGTCAAGTAGTGTCACGGAAGCTAACACCTTGACAAACATAGGAGGGGGAATTGTTGGCAATAGGCAGGACCTGCTACACAAGGGACAATGAATGTTTGGTCGTTCCTTCACTAGTTAGTTCCATCGTTCTCTAACTTGTTCCTTCGTTTGTTCATAGCTAATTCGTTTGGTAGTTCACACTTTTCGCTTCACATGTCGTAGATCTACTTAATATATGAGGGGAATATATAGCTAACTTTTGCTTGCACATTATTGCTCTGGTGTATAACAGGGGAGCTACACACAATGTAGCTATCATGTAGAATTAGGTAACCACTCACTGAGCGTGTACCCATTATGTAACTATAATTCAGAGTTGGATAAACCCACATTGTAACTACCAAAAGGTGTATGCACAATGTAACTATCACGTACACATAGAAACCTGCACCTTAAGGGCAATACAAGCTTTTGAATAAAGTTATATTTTAGTATGTAAAATTTATTTCAGCTAATTCTGTATACCTTGTACATGTACATGTAGAAATACTCTTATGTTCGGTGAGTATGCGGGAGGCTAGGCTTGTGGGTCGAATCGAGTGCCCAAAGAAGAATTGGGAATAGCAAATCTCCTGAATGTGGTGCCTTCACCGCTAGAAGACGCGCTTTGCCCTTTCCTTTACGTTGTTGAGCATAGTGTTGGCGATTTTTTCCCTGATCGGTTTGTTACAGTGGGACTGTTCTCTCTCTCTCTCTCTCTCTCTCTCTCCTCTCTCTCTCTCTCTCTCTTTTTTCCCCTCTCTCTCTCTCCTAACTTTATTGACAGGCTAAGTGATATTACCTACATGAGCTCATTTGAAAGCATTTTTATTATAAGACATACAAGTAGGGAACAGGATGAAGTTGGAGCCATCTGTGGGCCAGCATTTTCATTTGATCAACTGACTTTATCTCGTTGACATCATAATGCTGTACGAATGTGTTCCAGACTCGAGTCATCCTGGGGATAAATGATCTCAGATGAAGTGATGTTCTGGAGAAGGATACAGCCAGAGTGAAGTTGCTGCTTTCTGCCCGTCTTGTGGGATAGAAACTTGCTTCTCGCTGTCCTCTAAGCCAAATGTGGTACTTTGACAATGTTGGCTTTGTACATAACAGTAAGGCCACCCACATCCCTCCTGTGTTGAAGGTTCTCCTGAAATGACAGGTCTATCCAGGATGGGTCCCGGCGAGAGATGAGACGTCTTGCTCTGTTCTCTACTCTGTCAAGCAGTCGCAGATGAGAGGGGGAGGCAAACCAAGAGAGTGGAGCATACACAAGGTGTGAGCCTACTTGTGCCTCATAGAGATTCTTGCAGTCCCTACTATCAAGCAGATGCGAGATACGTCGAAGTGCTGCAAGCTTCCTGCCTGCCTTGTTTGCAAGATTTACAACATGACTCTTCATGGTCAGTTTGGAGTCAAATTTCACCCCAAGGATATCAACATCTTCACCAGGTACCAACACTCTCCCATTCATACTCTCCTCTCTCTCTCTCTCTCTATATATATATATATATATATATATATATATATATATATATATATATATATATATATATGTCATAACGAATAGGTAAAACTGGTCAATTAGCAAGAACTCATTTAAAATTAAGTCCTTTCTAAAATTTTCTGTTATACATTTAAAGATATATATTTTTAATGTAAAAAATAATAATTTTGTACCAAAAGCACCTTAGAAAACGTACCTAACCTTATTATAAAAATGATTTTTTTTCGTAAGGTTCAGAATGATTTTTGCGAAATCATTGCATACACAAATTTTCGCTTGCCTTATTCGGCAATAAGAGCTTTGCTATTTAAGCCAAAATAGCACGTTTTCCCTATTCGGCACGACATATATATTATTGTAACCACGAACGAGTGGTATTGATCAATAACAACACTGCACTGGCCAATGACTCGAATCCATGTTGTACCTGGCCCGCCTCATGGTGAGCCAGAACCACATGACGCTTTAGCTCCAGGACCACCCAATCCTACATAGATGGCGCAGAGAGCGGAGCTAGCTGTTTTACCGCCATCCGAGAACATACGGTGTTGCGGGAGCTTCTAGGCTAATTTTCATTCTCATTGCTGTTTGGTGTACTAGTCCACGATCAGCATATATATATTATTGTAACCACGAGTCCTTGCTTAGTGCAGTGTAGTTATTGATCAATACCACTCGTTCGTGGTTACAATAATATATTTTGCCCTTGGACTAGTACACCAAACAGGTATGAGAATGAAAATTAGCCTAGAAGTTCCCACAATACCGTACGTCCTCGGATGGAGGTAAAACAGCTAGCTCTGCTTGCTGCGCCATCTTTGTAGGATTGGGTTGTCCTGTGGGCTAAGGTGTCATGTGGTTCTGGCTCACCATGCGGCGGGCCAGTACAACATGGGTTCGAGTCCTTGGCTAGTGCAGTGTTGTTATTGATCAATACGACTTGTATATATATGTCTGAAATGGACTAATATAATTTGCATTATTCCTTATGGAAACAAATTCGTTCGGTAACGGCACTTGAAAAGCATTCTGGATTGAATTATGGCCGAAACTCGGGGATCCACTGGGAATATAGGAAAGAGTAAGGTGATGAGGATTACAAAAACAAATAGATAACGGAAGATTGGATATCAGATTGGAGGGAGAGAGTATGGAGGAGGTGAATGTGTTCAGATATTTGGGAGTGGAAGTGTCAGCAGATGGGTCTATGAAGTATGAGGTGAATTAACGAGGGGAAAAAGGTGAGTGGTGCACTGAGGGAAATGTATGAGAGTATAGATATACCAACACTCTTGTATGGGAGTGAGACATGGGTTGTGAATGTTGCAACAAGGAGAAGGCTGGAGGCAGTGGAAATATCATGTCTGAGGTCAATGTGTGGTGTGAATATAATGCAGAGAATCCGTTGTTGTTTGAAGATTAGGAGGAGATGTGGGATTACCAAAACTATTATCTAGAGGGCTGAGGAGGGGTTATTGAGATGGTTTGGACATGTAAAGAGGGTGGAACGAAATAGAAAGACTTCGAGAGTGTATAAATCTGTAATGGAGGGAAGGTGGGGTAGGGGTCGGCCTAGAAAAGGTTGGAGGGAGGGGATAAAGGAGGTTTTGTGTGCGAGGGGCTTGGACTTCCAGCAAGCGTGTGTGAGCATGTTAGATAGGAGCGAATGGAGACAAATGATTTTTAGGACTTTACGTGCTGTTTGAGTGTAAGCAAGGTAACATTTATGAAGGATTTCAGGGAAACCGGCAGGCCAGACTTGATTCCTGGAGATGGAAAGTACAGTGCCGGCACTCTGAAGCAGTTTTGTATTATTATTATAATCAAAAGAAGCGCTAAACCACAAGGGACATCCAGTGCAGCGGGGCATTGTAGGATGATGGGAGAATGGATAGTAAGAGTGAGAGGGATGATTAGGAGGGTATGGAGCACAGCGGTGTAGTGGATAGTGCAGGGATAGAGGATAGTAAGAGATTGAGGTAGCAGGGACTGAGGAGAGAGCTAAAGGCAAAATCGCCAGAGTTTGTGTAGTAAATCAGTTGCTGTCAAAAAGTCAATGAGAGTCAGGATGGAAGGAGGACCCATCAGCAAGAAGGGAAGTTAAAGTAAGGGCAGCAGAGCGAAGACGCCGTTGGAGGTAAATTCTGCGTGCTCGTTGATAGAGTGGACAGTCCAAAAGAATGTGGCGAACAGATACTGGAACCTGACAATGCTCACAGAGAGGGACAGGGAGCCTCTCCATGAGATAGCTGTGAGTAAGACAAGTGTGGCCGATGCGAAGATGGGAGAGTGTAGTCTCCCAACCTCGACATTGGTGACAAGAAGAAGGCCAGAAACCTATACTCAGTTTGATAGAATGAAGTTTGTTATGTAGGTCAGACCAACGTTGTTGCCAACGGGTGTGAAGATGTGTAGCAATGACAGCAAAATAGTCCGTAAATGGAACACCTCTATATGAAACTGGAAGGTCACGTACTGCTGACCGCACAGCAGTAACTGCCTGTTCATTGCCCTGTACGTCAACATGACCAGGGACCCAACAAAAAACAATATCTTTATGTTTGCTAGAGATACGTTATAACCAAAGCTGGATACGAAGAACTAAGGGGTGAGGTGTATCAAATTTTCGGATAACCTGTAAGGCACTAAGGGAGTCTGAAACGACCACAAATGGTGACACAGGCATAGTTGCAATACGGATAAGCGCCACAAGAATGGCATACAATTCAGCCGTAAATATGCTAGCCGAGGATAATAGATGCCATCGCACGACGCTGTCCATAAACACTGCTGCGAATCCGATGCCGTCAGAAGACTTAGAACCATCGGTGTGCACTGCGATGGCATGGGAATGAGAGCGAAAGTGGTCTAGAAAAAGAGAGCGAGAAGCCGCAGTAGGTAGTTGGGTTTTCGCGCAAGGTAGAGGAGAAGAACAGACATGGACAACAGGAACTTCCCAAGGGGGTGGAGGAAAGGGAGAGGCCACATGAACATAGAAAGGTGGTAGCTGAAGGAAAGACAAGAGCGAATGTAAACAAAGAGAAAAGGGACGAAGTAAACAGGGTCGACAAACAAATAAAGAGCGTCTACTAACATCTGTTACAATCCTATACATGGAAGGATTGTGGAGGTCATGATAGCGAACATAATAGCGAGGGCAATGTGCATCACGACGATCGGACTAGGATGAAATGTTCTCTTCTACATAGAGGTTCTCAACCGGGGAAGAACGAAAAGCACCAAGGCACAAACGCAATCCCTGGTGATGGATGGGGTACAGGCAGAAAAGAGTAGCAGGGAAGGCCGCCGAATATATCTGGTCACCATAATCGAGTTTCAATAAAATTAGGGCTGAATGCAGGTGAAGGAGAGTGCTACGATCAGCCCCCACGAAAGATGTGCGAGGGTTTTAAGGAGGTTCAGCCGGCTATGACAAGTTGCCTTCAGAGAGGTAATGTGAGGTTTCCAAGACAATCGACGGTCAAACAGGAGGCCGAGAAACCTGACTGTATCACGTTCTGGGATACGCAAGCTGTATATGTACAATGGATGATCATAGACAACTGAACGTCTAGTAAACGTATTTGGTGAGTTTTGCCACTAGAAAATTTAAACCCGTGAGTGGTGGCCCAATCGGAAACACAAACACGGTTGAATGCATGCTGGAGGGAAACTGCAATGAGGTGACAGTCAGCACCCGCACAAGCTATAGCAAAGTCATCCACATAAGGCGATGACCAAATATTGGATGGAAGAACAGATGCCAGATTATTTATAGCAAGCAGAAAGAGTGTTGTGCTCAGAACACATCCCTGGGGGACACCTTCAGCTTGGACAAACTCCGGGGAAAGCGCAGTACTAAACCGAACACGGAAATGTCTTTCAGTTAAGAAGGCCTCAAGGAAAAATAGTAAATTGCCTCGGAGGCCTTGGCCAAGATATTATGCCTCCAAGTTGTGTCATAAGCCATCTCAAGGTCAAAAAAGATAGCGATAACCGAGTGGTTATTAGCAAAAGCATTACGAATATACGTATCCAAGCACAGTAACTGGTCAACGGCAGAACGGCCCTTACAAAAGCCATATTGACTAGTGGAGAGACTACTGTGCATTTCTAAATACCACATGAAACGTCTATTAACTAGACGTAAGAGTGATGGGACGGTAGTGTGAGGTATCATGTCCCGTAGTACCTTGTTTGCGAGAAGGGAGAACAATAGAAAACTTCCACAGCTGGGGAAGAACTCCTTGCGAACATATAAGATTAAAGAGTCGTAAGAGGACTGCAAGAGCTGACTGATGTAAATGCTGTAGCATACGAATATGTATGCCGTCTGGCCCAGCTGCCGATGATCGGCAAGCAGAGAGTGTTGCCTCCAGGTCTTAAAGGGTAAAAGGCACATTATAAGATTCTTCTCCGAGAGAAGAAAAATCTAAGGGCTTTAACTTGCTGGCAGACTTAGAAGAAAGTAACAAGGGGCATAGATGGAGCCCCTGAGAAATGTGGACCAGATTACCAATTTCAGTGGCAACGGCAAGAGGGTGTGCTATATCGACACCAGCAACCCGAAGAACAGGAGCCGGGTCGGGGGAGAATTTACCACTCAGTTTCCGGTAGAAACGTAATCCCGCCAGCAAGTGTGTTTAGCGTCACGTATGACACGGCGAGCAATTGCTCTCCTCTGCTTAAAATCAAAGAGTGTCTCTGTTGTTCTGTTATACTGGTACCTGCCCCACGCAGCGCGTTTCAAACATACTGCCCGAGCACAAGCAGGAGACCACCAAGGCACGCACTTCTGAGAATGCTTGCCCGAGGTTTGGGGGATAGAGTGTAAAGCTGCGGTTAAGACGGGGGACGAGAAGAGATGTAAAACCTCATCAATAGAGGACGAGGAAGGAGCCTCATGAAAAGCAGAAAGATGTGTGTAAAGGTCCCAATTCACCCGGTCAAACTGCTAGCGTGGGCTAAGGGCAGGTGGAAAATACGAAGGAGACATAAGGATGATTGGAAAATGATCGCTGTCATGTAAGTCCGGGAGGACAGACCACGTGAAGTAGAGGACAGTTGAAGAAGAGCAGATGGAGAGATCGATGCAACAGAAAGAATGAGTTCGAGGATCAAAATGGGTGGGAATACTCGTATTTAAAATGTGGAGGGGGATAGAAGCAAGAAATGCCTCCGATTGAATGCCTCGGGAGTCACAGTGCGACCCCTCCATCCCCGGGAAAATGGTGTGCGTTAAAATCGTCAAGTAACAGAAGGGGTGGCGGCAAGTAAGAAACCAGAAAAGCAACATCTGGGATAGACAATGCCTGAGAAGGGAAGAGATACCACTTATTCAAGTGCATACAGACTGCAGTGTAATGTAGAGAAGTATGAACAAAGAGCTGATGGTATGGAATACCAGTGCGTATAAGAAGAGCACTTTCGTTAAAGGTTCCTTCGGAAAAAGGATCCGATGAATATAATAAATCATAGCCCGAAAAGGGACGGATAACAGCGAAGCGTAATTTTGATTCTTGTAAACAGACTCCAACAGGGAAAAACTGGGAGAGCAACACCTGAATCTCACCCCAGTTACCAATGAGGGCTCGGATATTCCACTGCAAATAAGCCATGATTTATGAAGAGAAAGATACAAGTCGAAGGTAGAGGTATCTATGGATTAATAGGGTTAGAAAAGTCCACGTTTGGAGGCAGTGTAAGACTTGTAAGAGGCGAAGGATATGAATGCTGTGAAGGAAGGATTGGTGTAGACGGAGATGAGGTAGGAGGAGGAACCGGAGGTGGAGTGGTGTCCATCAACGTTCCAGTCTCCGTAATATATTCTGCGATAGTTTCCAGCATTTCAGAAGACAAAGATGCAGGATGGGGGACGACATTAGAGATGGAAGGAGGAGGGGGATGAGCAACAATCGGGGAGGCTATGGACTGTACTAAAGTAGGGGGTGAGGAAATAGAAGAGGAAACTGTCGAAGGGGTTTGGGAGCGGACGCGAGAGGAAGCAACCAGGGAAGGGGCAGTAGAGGAAGAAACTTGGGAGGGAACAGGGGATGAAGGTATCGAACGAGGAGGAGGATGAGCCTCCACACACGTTACAGAACTAGTTGGAGGTGAGAACCCAGGCATAGAACCTGGGAAGGAAAAATGTGCAGGATGGAGAAGGGAAGGAGTGGAGAGTTGAACAATGTTTTTTTTTTTTTTGCCAGACTTTTGAGAAGAAAAGGGGTGGTGAGGAGGTCGTGTTGGACGAGGGTGTGTAGACACAGAACTGTGCGAGTGAGTAGAGGAAGAGGTGAGGACAGTATGGGGTGCTGAGGTAGGGACCTCAGAGTCAAAAACAACAAAAGAATTCGAGACAGGGGTGACTAGGATGGGGCGACCACACAGGAAGAGTTGGGACCTCAGAAGTGGGGGACGTTTAACAATGCGAGAATAGGAAATATGGGGAGTCTCCCTTGAGAGACAGCCATAGCATATGAGAAGTCTTCCACCTCTTTGAGACAATGGATTTCCCGCACATTTAGGTAAACCTGACAACGGCGAGAGTAAGACGGATGCGCCTCACGACAGTTAAGGCAAGAGAGAGGTAGACTACAAGAAGGACTTGCATGGTCATTGGCACCACAGACTGGGCATTCAGCCAAGGACCTGCAATATTTCGCAGGATGACCAAAACGCCAGCAGTTTCTACACTGTTGCGGTTTAGGGATCACCTTTGGAACTTGTAAACGGTGACCCGCAATGTAGAATGAGGGCGGAAGGTCATGGCAGTCGAATGTTAAGTGAGCAATATTGCAAGGATATCGTCTTCGCCGGCGGGCAGGGAGGACAAAAGTGTCAACTTTGAGTATAGGAAGATCCTGGAGCTCAAGCTGCTCCAGAATGTCATCACCACAGTTTTGGAAATTTTGTTGGACAATGGTATGGGGTAGAATAACAGTGCAACTACAAGTGTTGAGAGAATGATGTTTTTCAATAGTGACAGGAGTAGCATCTATGGACGTAAGGCGAGAAAGATCACGAGCTTGGTCAGCATTATGGACCGTAACGATGCGTGTGCCACTTTTGAGAGCGTGAAAGGTGATGTCTTTGCCCAAATGGCGCAGGAGTGCCTTACCAATACTATAATCGGAAAGATAGGTAGTAGAAGAAGTCGGTCTTAGAGTAAAAAACTTAGTCCATTGTGTAGTGTGAAATATAGTGTTTAAGGGGAGTGTGTGATGAGCTGGTCGTTTCTGAGATGCATAAGAAGATAGTAATGTAGTATAATCATGTAATGGTCTTGGGCATTTAGATGTAGGAGCAGAATTGGTCCATCGTGGGACGGGCAAGCAATCCGAAAATTGCCGCACCGTAGAGGGAGAAGCCAGAAGCAAGGTCAGAGAAGAGCGAAAGTCAGACGTATTAAAAGGGCCTTTCTGAACCCCGGTACCTGAAGTAGGTGACGAACCGGCACCAGCAAGAGGTACAGGGGTATTGGAAGTGTCTAAAGAACAGGGTGCGGTAACAGGAAGGGGCCCGGGGGTAGTAGGTTCATGGATTGGGTCGTGGAGGAATAACTCCTAATAGGAATGAAAGAGGCGTAAATCCCCCTCCGCGCCCAAGAGGACCTCAGCACCGCAAGTAGTGCAGATGCGGCATGGAACCCGTGCCATGCCCTACCCTTCATGCCAGTAAACCAGCAATTTGGGATAGCAACCTCACATTCACTGAGCCACCTCGGTGGACAAAAGAGAGGGCGGCCGGACACCCGCCACAAAGCGTACCACCTTTGGCCACCATCCCCGGAATTCGATAGGTGGCCTCCAGAGATACATCCGTCGCCCGAAAGACACCCAAAGCCACTCTCCGGGAGACCGGAGAGGGAACGGGACATCCCCAAACTACACCACAGCCAAGAACCTCAACGGAATGGGATGGACCACGGTAACCTTTCCCTACCTAGGAACGAGAATGCCAGTGGAGAGAATCTCACAGGTTAAAAATGGGAAGGGAATAAGGGAGGGATGAGGAGGAGGAGGAGGAAAGGGAAAAAGGGAGGATGGGGAAGATGGGATAGGTGAAGGGGCTTGGGGGATAATTAGGTTTGGTCTGAGGAAAAAGACCAACAGGTCTAATTCCTCAGACCAAGAGCCTCTTCACCACGCCAAGGAGCCCCCTTGAAGAGGTGCAGTTTTGTAGCTGTAGTGTAAGCAAGCCTCTGGCAAACGGCTTAAGTGTTTTCGCTCACCATGAGGTGGGCCAAAGCAGCATGGGTTCGAATCCTTGCCTAGTCGCAGTTATTATTGATCAATACCACTCGTTCGTTGTTACAATATAAAATACGGCTTGTTGGGCTAGTACACCAAACAGTGAGGAGAATGAAATTTGCTCAGAGGCATCCACACCATCGTATGTCCTCGGATGACGCTAAAACTCTTAGCTTGGCTGGGTGCGTCACTCTTGTAGGATTGCGTGGTTCTGTGGGTTAGAGCATCATGTGTTTTCGCTCACCATGAGGCGGGCCAAAGCAGCATGTTTTCAAATCCTTGGCTAGTCGCAGTGTTGTTATTGATCAATACCGCCATGCCAACATGCCAACATGCTTAGGGCTGTAACATCAGACAGGGAGACTGCCTGTCTCTTAGCTGTGAGTGCACATCACTCTGGGGACTTCCTCCAAACAGTTCCCATTTCGGCCATGGGAACACGCCTCGACCCTAAGACCCTCTGCATTGCAGTGGCTCTGCGTCTTGCTGCCCCAATTCACACGGAATATACGTGTATTTGCGGTGATGCGCAAGCCGGTCAATATGGTCTACATGGTCTAAACTGTTCCAAAACCAAGGGCTGGCATGTAAGACACAATGAAGTCAACGACATCATAAAGAGAACCCTTGCTTCAGCTGGATACCCAGCCGAGAGAGAGCCTCGATCACTAGCAGCCAACAATACCAACAACCCAGCAAACCGCCACGACAGGATCACTATCTATCCTTGGAAGAATGGCAACCTCTTAGCATGGGACTATACCTGTGTGTCGACACTGGTTAACACCTACATCCATCACAGTGTCGGGCGACAGGGAGGAGCTGCTGACCACAGGGAAGAGTACAAGATCGGCAAGTACAGGGACATAAGCCAACAGTATCAATTTGTCCCAGTGGGATCAGAGACCTTGGGAGCATGGGAAAAAAATGTAACACGTTTTCTTAAAGAACTGGGTTCCAGACTCATCGACACCACCAGGGACCCAAGGGCAGCCACTTTCATGTTTCAGCGCCTCAGCGTGGCCATCCAGAGGGTAAATACATGCTGCATACTGGTCTCACGTCCAGCTTCGGAGGAGCTGGAGGAGATTCATAATCTTTGATATATTGTATCATTGTATTCATGTTCATGTTTGTGTTTTCTGTCAATGTATTCTGTCTATTAATAAAGCACTCATATAACATATATAGGGGTGGTAGAAGAAAATATTCAAACAGCCACGGGAGAACCTCGAGTTTTCCCTGAGGTACGTTTATCGTCTTCTGAGGATGAGGGTCCCCAGTCAAGTTCTAGTGTGTGTGTGATATATATATATATATATATATATATATATATATATATATATATATAATATATATATATATATATATATATAGAACAGCTAGATAGATAGATAGGAGGTTCCACCTCCGGAACTTAACTGGGAACCCTCATCCTCAGAGGAAAGAATTTACTTACTTCAGGAAAACTCGAGATTCTCCCAGGAGCGTTTGAATATTTTCTTCTACCAACCCCAATATTCTATATTCTAAGTATAATATTTTTATATTATTACGTATTTATTAATAATATTAGCCCCTTTTAATGTAAGGCAAGAATGTAATTGGTGCGAAATAAATACATTCGTATTGACTTGTACATTGTATTACATTACTAGGTATTGTTCGTGAGTTGATTGTAATGCGTGATTGGCAGGATTAACAGGACGTGTCAGCAGTTGATGGACAGGTTTCAGATATATCTCATTCCTGTCTGCTTTAATGTTATTGTGTAGGTGGTCATTTGATCCATATACAGTAACATATACGTTACCGCGCCCATTACCTGGAGTTTACCTGGAGAAAGTTCAGGGTCAACGCCCGCGGCCCAGTCTGTGACCAGGCCTCATGGTGGATCAGGGCCTGATCATCCAGGTTGTTACTGCTGGCCGCACGCGGTCCTACGTACGAACCACAGCCCAGCTGGTCAGGTACCGACTTTAGGTGCCTGTCCAGTGCCCGCTTGAAGACAGCCAGGGGTCTATTGATAATCCCTCTTATGTATGCTGGGAGGCAGTTGAACAGTCTTGGGCCCCTGACACTTATTGTGTTGACTCTCAACGTGCTAGTTGCACTCCTGCTTTTCATTGGGGGATGTGCATCGTCTGCCGAGTCTTTGCTTTCGTAGGGAGTGACTCGTGTGCAAGTTTGGTACTAATCCTCTAGGACTTTCCAAGTGTATATAATAATGTATTCTCCCGCCTGCGTTCTAGGGAGTACAGGTTTAGGAACTTCAATCGTTCCCAGTAATTGAGGTGGTTTATTGCAGTTATGCGTGTCGTGAAGGTTCTCTGTACATTTTCTAGGTCAGCAATTTCACCCGCCTTGAAAGGTGGAGTTAGTGAGCAACAATATTCCAGCCTAGATAGAACAAGCAACCTGAAAAGTGTCATCATGAGCTTGGCATCCCTGGTTTTGAAGGTTCTCATTATCCATCCTGTCATTTTTCTAGCAGATGCGATTGCTACAGTGTTATGGTCCTTGAAGGTGAGATCCTCTGACATGATCACCCCAGGTCTTTGACATTAGTTTTCGCCTATTGTGTGGTTGGAATTTGTTTTATACTACGATGAAATTTTGATTTCCTCACGTTTTCCATATCGGAGTAATTGAAATTTCATCATTGAACTTCATATTTTTTAGCAGCCCATTTGAAGATTTGGTTGATGTCTGCTTGGAGTCTTGAAGTGTCTTCAATGGTGGAACTGTTATGAGATTCGGTGTATCTGCAAAGAAAGACACGGCACTGTGGCTTATATCCCTAGATAACTCTAGATAATTTACTATTTCGCTTAGTTTGGATGTATTATTTCTAAGGGAATTTTATATTTTTCATTGATATGTATAGTGGCTGGTATTTCCAAGTGCTGTATTGGATTTCTTAGTGTAACATATCACAAACCGTGTTCTAGAATTCTGGAATGTGTTAGGGGTCTTACCCAGGGCCTCGAGGTGTTAATGTTATGTAGGTTTAGCTCTTTTCCTGGGTCAGTAGCTAAGGTTTTATTATTTACTGCCTTGGTGTTTTTTTCTAGTAGGTCAAGAGTAGAGCTACGACTGCTGTGTACTGACCTATGCGGGCACTTACCCTAAGTCAGTAATTATTGTGTTATTTTGTGTTCTGCCAATGTGAGGTACTTTCCTATGGCAAGTAGTTAGGATATTATTGTTGTTACTGCGATATGTGTTGTTCTTCCCAATATCAGAAGTTGTGACATCAGTTTAGTACTGACCATCAGTATCTCAGGTCATTCCTGCTGGTGGCGTTATTTTGTGTACTGGCCTTTCAGTATTACAATACATACTTCATACATCAGGATTACTGGTGGTGTTATTGCAGTATTGATGGCGATAGCTGCATTAACCAAGTATGGATGACACAGTGATGTAAGAATAGAGATGGCTGGAGAGGGATTATAGAGTACCGTGCGTCCTCTGCTCTTGCCTACATCACCTTTAAGAGAGGGAAACAGAGGGACGGAGGTCTGTCTGTTCTATAGAAAACACACAAGTTAGAAGATATAGTGGAAATTATTTGAATGATATATGCATTGAAGGGATATAATTAAGAATATTGAATAAGGTGCAGCATATGCTATTGGTATGGATATGGAAAGGGATGACATGTCAATAATATGTCAGTATTTGATGTCATGTATCTGTATTAAGTGAGTATATTTATCTAAGGGTTTATTGTGCAAACTAGATTAAAATTGAGACTAAAATGGCGGGAGCAAGAGGTTAGTAACACTTTCTCCTGTATATATCACTAAATTTTAAAGGAGAAACTTTCGCTTTTCCTTTTGGGCCACCCTGTCTCGGTGGGCCACCCTGCCTCGGTGGGCCACCCGCCTCGGTGGATTCGGCCAGTTTGTTGAAAGAAGAAGAAGATTTATGTTGCCGAATAATTATATCTGCCGATGCAATATACGGATAAACGAATCACAGTCTGTAGGAAAGAAAATTTATAATAAATATATTCTTGTTGATATTGATAGACAACATTAAGCAGTGGCATGTTTAAGGTGTCACTACTGTAGTAGACGACAGTCAGGTACCCAGAAGCTGAGACACGAGAGACACTGAAATAGGTATTGACAGGTCACCCGAGCCAGAGCTGCTAGCTATCATGGTAACTCAGCTCTAAAAGACATTTTGAACAGGAAATATCGTGGGCCTCTGAGTTGCGGTGAGTACATAAATAATAAGAATATTTACCAGTGGGCTCCTAAGATACTTGACGCACTGGGATTCGCTGAATATAGCTTGATTTTCTTTTTTAGGTGGTAATGCCATTAAGGGTAATTACACATGAGACGACAACAGAAAAATCATTCAAATTGTTTGATATTGTTAATAATTATGAATCACATACAGACAGTTTATTGAACCCAGTAATACTCCTCCTGGAAATTGATTCACTGTTACTGCTAATAGATGTACGTAAAAGAATAGGAGGTAACAATAACAGCGTAAAATGAAATTAAAGAAGAATGAATCCTGTGTAAACTTTATCATTTTATCTGCAAAACCTTATGTCCTCAACATGAGATATGATGGAATTCATTCCGGAGAAAGTTCAGTGACTTGTTTCCGTAATAAACTTTTCATTATTCTTAGATATAAGGAAAATCATTTCTAAATACAGCTTTAACATGGCAGGAGATGAGGTAGGATCCGGGAAGCATAATTCCACAATGGATTCATTCCAGCCCATAAAAACACATCTCAGATAAAAAAGGGTCATATCACAAAACCTCTTGAGAAATGTTTGGATATTTGTATTGTTCCTTCTGTTGCCTACAAATGAGAACATCAACAATATGAAACTGAATTAGTTACTAATTTTTCTAATGAAGACAATTATTCAATTCCATTATGTTTATCACTATTATCAAAATAAAATAGTTGGTGTTTACATGTCTGTAAGACACATTTGTCTAGTGGCGCAGTACACACACACATAATAATGTTCGCTCAAATGTCAACTGGCCAAAAGTATTAGATATATGTCTTCACAATGTTCTTGCATTTAGGAAATTGGGAGGAGTTTTAAGAAAGCTTCAAGGTCACTAGAACTGACATTACAAACATAACTAAGCTACATTAAAGGACAAATGAAAGGAAATGCCTTTGCATTAGTACAGAGCTTTCCTAAGGTAGATGATATCAATAATCAAGAAGTGGACTTATTAAATTCTACGAACTGAGACCTAGAACAAATGGGAGTTACGATAATTAATACTTTAGTAAACATTAAACCATCTAGTCAGTCTTAAAGACTTTAAATTTTCATAGTGTAAATTAAAGGGGAGTTTTAAGACCCTAAGAAACAAGTATGAACTTTATCAGATTGGGTTCGAAGTACTAGATTTACGAATTAAGTTTTTCATTCCACAGAATGGTTAACAAATAGATATCATAAGAATTACTTGTAGGAAATGGGCTAGTAAATCAATTACAAACTAAGCAATAGTTGCATGCCAACCTGTTACAATTAATGAGTTGAAAGCAACTAGTATTGGTAAAATTAAATTTCTACAACATAAATCAGATATGGGGACACATCCTGCAGTAAGATCACACTGTAAATGGCCATAGGGAACAAATTAGTTCGTAGACTCAGTAACTAGTTCTCCTTACAGTAAATATGTAAATACTAACTGTCTCTTGTGCTAAGGAGAACATTCCATGGAAGAAAGAGTAACTCCATTAGAGGAACCTGAAGCTGTATTATAGCTCGGGAACAAACACTGTTGACGAATATCATACAGAATTGTATTGTAGGATTTATAATAAAGGAAGTCACCATTTAGTATTATGAGAGAATGAAAACAAAACGAAACTGAGACCAGTCACTAATGTCAAAAGGGGTGGGATTGATGCGTCGTTACCAGCAGCTGAAGTCAGGCCACGATGTAAACAAAGCCAGAGTAGAAAGTGATTAGTAAAGACATTTATAAGTCATCAAATGAAATTAATATCATAATTTCTAAAATAAAAAACTGCAAGTTAGAACACATACGGTCCAAATGTAATTGAAACCTTTCAAAGAGACCAATATTCTAAAACAAATATGAACATTAAGTTTGAACCCGCCTCGGAACTTGCATTATCAATTTATCACCAGGGAAGGGTTGAAGCTAATCTGATGCGACACTTAAAAATTATCCTAAGATAAACAATAATTCATTCTTTTCATTTTTCAAGGGAAGTTAGAACTTTTTCCCAAGTAAGATTAATAACACTTTAAGAAAGTAAATGCAGTAGGAAGGTAACCGAGTAAGTGTGTGTTAGGGCAGGCACTGCCTTATTGTTATAAACTGCATTATAAAATAAGGTGTTTAGTGTGAAAAAAATGTTCCATAATTTGATAAACAATGTCAGCGTTTTTGGTGGACGCTGTAGAGGAGTGACGTCACAGTGTCACTGGAGAGTGTAGGTGGGGACACAGCGCTGAGGTAGAGAGAGTGGAGGTGGGGACACAGCGCTGAGGTAGAGAGAGTGGAGGTGGGGACACAGCGCTGAGGTAGAGAGAGTGGAGGTGGGGACACAGCGCTGAGGTAGCAGATAAGTGTTTTGCGTTTATGGTGGTAATGGTCAGTCCGTAGGTCGTGGTTTGTGCTCTCATGGTGCCTGGGAGGTGCCTGGGATCTTGTTTGAGTGGGGCCCCTGTGATTGGGGGGTGAGACAGAAATAATAAGAGTATTTCAGTGGGTTCCTAAGATTTGACGCACTGGGTTCCCTGAGTATGATTTATGGATAACCACATACCACGGGTGGGGGTTTGAACCCCGGGGCAGAGAGGGACACAGTGGTGCCATGCTACTGTGGACACAGTGGACCAGTGGTGCCTATGCTAACTTTCCATGGTGAGAAAACCCCCCTTGAGAACTTATTAAACTGTTATGGTTTCGCGACGGTCTGTAGTTCTGAGACTCTCTGCCCCCCGGGGTTCAACCCCACCCGTGGTATTTGGGTTTTTTTGTAATCGTGTCATTACGATTTCTTATGGGCTAACTTTCAGTAAAAGTTTTCGAGTTTAACCTTTTTTTTTGTGATGTGTTGAGGGTGAGGCTTAGTGAAAATATATACTGTCGGATAATATATGTTTTTTTTTTTTAAAGAGCAGTTTATTTGACCTAAGGTCATTAATAAAAGCAATAACGTTTTAAAGCTTTTGTGAGTATACGAGAGGTTTATTTTTAAAAATTTTTTGTTTGGCCAGACCAGTGTTTTACCCCCCCCAGACTTCCCATCTTCCCAAGGATAGACGTAGTTAGGTGTAGGTAGGTTGGTAAGGGGTAGGCAGGTTGGTGGAGGTGTTGGCAGGTTGGTAGGCTGGTAGGTGGGGAAGCAACCTTTTTTATTAACAAGAATTGGAACATTACAGCACTAAACGTTTTAAAATTTAGAGAGAGTTTGTGGTTTTTAAATTTAACTGAAAAAATTGAATAAATGGGGAAAACATTATATCCATTACATAAATACATCAGTCACTTAAGACTGATGAGTTCAAAGTCGAAAATTTTAATCAGATGAAACCGCTAAACCCTTAGAGTCAAAAAGGTCAGTGGAATGAAAAGCATTCAAATTCCATTCAAGAAGGGGAAAAAAGGGGTCCACCTTTGGATTAAGAGCCCTGCACCACCATCTAGGTAAAATAAGGGCCAAAATGTAAACTAGTAGTATAAAGATTCAAGACTAATATTGGTAGACTGGAATCTACACCATTAAACATACCAATAAATATACCATTAAATATACCATTAAATATAACGAGAGTTAAAATTTTGAAGCCGACCAGAGGAGTCCGTCTCCACATGCCTCACATAAAAAATTGAGAAGGGCCCTTTTTTTTTTATTATGAACAGGTCTCAACACATACACATAGTCCCATGAATCTTAAAAGGCGTTGAAAATCTGAAGCCTGTCGAATAAGGCGTTCGAGAAAACTAAAATTTGAAAGAAAGCGGAAATATTGGAGAATGTTGCAAAAAAAGGGGAAAATTTCCCCATTTAACTTAAAAAAATCATAAAACAGCTGATTATTTTTTAAAGTTTTTTTCCATTTAAATTCGACTTGAAGTTCTCTAAGCGTGAAAGGGAAAAAAAATCATGATTTTTGACAGGTTTTAAAAATCAAATTTTTTGATGATATTAGCCCAAAAATGGGCGTTTTGGGCCCCACGGGCCCAAAATTATACAAAGCCACCTATTTCAAAAGTTTGAAGCCAATCAGAAGAATCATTTTTAATAATTGATCCGTTTAAAAAACGAATATTATAGTTAAATTATTATATTTAAATTTTTTTCGAAAATAAAATTTGAGAATGACTCATTTGACTGGTTTAAAAATTTTTTACCACTGGTAGGTGACAAAAACACCCACTGGGGGGATTTCTGCCCAAAAAAAGGGCCCACAATACCACGGGCCCGCCATAACTTCCAATTGACCATTTTTTTATGAATCACTAGTGAAAATTAATTTTTTTTAGTAAACAAAGATCTTTATTCTGTTTGACGTCACAATATTATTGACGCTGCGTCAATATTTGTTCCCCCAATCAGAAGCCCTTTTTGTTAAAAAAAAAATGTGCTTTTAAAGGATTCACAAAAATATTGTGACCCCGGACGAAACCACCACTGGTGAAAATTTGAATCCAATCAGATGAGTCATTCTCCAGTTAAGACACGCGTGTAAATTTTTCCCCTGTCTTTTTTTTTTATTTAAAAAACAATTTGCCTGCACGCCAAAGGAATTTAATAGGTACGATCCTGGCTATAAGATGCAAAAGTCATTAAATGCTGACGCCGTTCAGAAGAGATAAACTGAAAACCCACCTTCACATCAGTAAAAAAATTTGAAGGTAAACATTTAATTTTACTCTCCTCCGTGTCCGAATTTTGGGGCCCCCTTTTCTGAACACTTGAAGATGGCCATTGAGATTTTTTAATTACCGGGACCCATTCCAGGATGTTGGGAAGGGGGTTTAACAATTTTGGGGCTCACGGGCACATGTACGACCAAAGTTCCAAAGAATTGGTTCTCTTTACTGTTCACGAATATTGAAATTTTTAAACCGTTTTCATGAAACGTTCTTTAGTAGCGAGCAAAAGAAAATTGAAAAATTAGAGCAAGAAAGAAAATAGGGGAACCTCGTAAACGTACCCGTTCAAGACACCTAATTACCCCTTGGGCCCCAGAAGGGGTTGTGTTTCGAACATTTTTTGGGGGGCTGTTGCGAGCTAATATGATCACCCCACTAAGGCTAGTACAGTAGCTAGTAGTAAAAATTTTTCAGCAGATAATACAGTAACTAGTACGACATTTGGTACATCACTTGAACAGCAGCTAGTTCAACAGCCAGTGCAGCAGCTAAAACAACAGCAGGGGGGGAAGCTTTTAAAACAGCTTCTGGCACAGAAGCAAATACAGCATGCTAGATAACAGCTAGTCAACAGCGAGAAAAAAAAATAACACAACAGCTAGTACAGCTGCTATTGCAGCAGCAAGGCAACAGCTTGAGAAACTGTTAGCAAAAAGCTAGTAACTAGTCCAGCAAATTACATCTACTAGCCAAGCAGCTAGTACACCATTAATACCGGAACTATTTAAACACCTTATACAGCATCTAGACTGAAGCAGGTACAACAGCTAGTACAACGCTAGTGCAGCAGCTAGGACAGTAGCTAATGAAACATCTACTAATGAAACTAACAATGAGATAGTGCTACAGCTTTTACGACAGTTAATACAACAACAAATACAGAAGTTAGCAAAGCAGCAAGAACAGCAGTTATCTAGGTATACAATTCCATATGTAATAAAGCAGTTAAAGAGCATTTAATACATATTAGAAACATGTGCAGCAAGTAGAACAGTCCAGAGCAGCTACAACAACATACTACAGAAATTTTACAGAAAGTTAGTAAAGCACCTAGTACCCAACAGCGTTTTTAACATCTAGTAGATAAACTACTGCAGCAGGGGAAAAATAAGGTTTTGGGACAGGCAACTAATACAGCAGCTAGCACAGCACGGATTACAGGGGCAATTTCAGCCAGTAAGTACAGAAAATGCTACTTTTCCCCCCCCAAACCCGAAGCTGGAACAGAGGCAAGTACTTTAGCTTTTTTTTTCAGCCTAGTGCAACAGCTTGGGGAAATCCATTAGGGAAAACGGCTAGAACGAAAGCTATATTACATATAGTAAAAAAAAACTAGTAAAATCAATAGCGCTAGTATAGTTAGTACGTACATCAGCATATATAATCATGCTTCTCTGAAGCTAGTACAGGAGCTAGAACATATGCTAGTTCATTATTGTTTCCAACAGCTAGTACAAGAGCCATTACATGAATTAGTAAAACCGCGGGACAAGCTGGTACAAAAAAAAGTACTGCGCTAGTACCTCACTAAGAGGACAGCAGTTTTTGAGGACATGAAATATGACAGCTAGAACCTCAGTAGCTAATACATAAACTATTACAACTACCAGTGCAGCAAATGCAACTGTTAGTACAGCAGGTAGTACTGTAACTGATAGAGTAATTAGTACAGAACCTGGAACAGCTCAACTAGTACTTTTCCCAGAGCAAATTCTGGAGTAACAGCTAGCAGAGCTGCTAGTACAACTAAAGAGCTAGTATAAAGTAACACAGCACTCAGAAAAGCAGCTAGTATTGCAAGTATCACATCACGGCGCAGCTAGGATAGCAGCTAGTTGTAAGCCCGATGACGTCAAAGTTTAAAAATTTTTGTTTTTGGTCTTAAAAAACCCCCCGCCCCCAGAGGGTAATTTTCCAGACCCTTCTTTTCCCATGACGGCACATGACGTCATGCGGAGATGAATAAATGAGTCAGAATGTTTTTGCAAAGTCATCCACAAAAGCGATGACCCAAAAGATAGAAGAACAGATGC
>WNWK01001921.1:217500-240446 GCA_009830355.1 Cherax destructor | reverse complement strand
CAAAACCACCTGTGGTGCAAAAAGGGAAACCCACAAACCACCGGGGGAAAAACAAGGAACCAAACACCCCCCGGGGCAAAAAGGAACCACAACACCACCTGTGGGAAAAAAAGGAAACCCCACAAAACCCCCCGGGTGCAAAAAGGGGAACCCACAACACCACCGGGTGCAAAAAGGGAACCACAACCCCCCCCCGTGGTGAAAAAAAGGAACCACAACACCACCTGTGGTGCAAAAAGGGGAACCACAACACCACCGGGGAAAAAGGAACCAAACACCCCCCGTGGTGAAAAAAGGGAAACCCACAAACCACCTGTGGTCCAAAAAAACCCACAAAACCACCTCTGGTGCAAAAAGGGAAACCCACACCACCTGTGGTGAAAAAGGGGAAACCCAACACCACCCTGGTAAAAGGAACCACAAACCACCTGTGGTGCAAAAAGGGAAACCCAAAAACACCACCTGGGGTGCAAAAAGGAACCCAACACCACCTGTGGTGCAACAAGGAACCAAAACCACCTGGGGGAAAAAGGGGAACCCCACAACCCCACCTGTGGTGCTAAAGGGGGGAACCACATACCTGGAGTCTACCTGGAGAAAATTGGGGGTCAACCCCCCCGCGGCCCGGTCGGGCCCCCGGGGCCCCCTTTTGGGACCAGAGCCTGACAACCAGGTGTTCTGTGGCCGACGCAGTCCAACGAAGCCAAACCCCGGGGCAAAGGTAAGACTTAGGTGCCTGTGTGCCTGCTTGAAGACACCCGGGGTTTTTTGGGGGTAACCCCCCTGGGGGGGAGGGTTAAAAATTTTTGGGGGCCCTCACACTTATTTTGCCCCTCAACGTGCTAGTGGCCCCCCTCCCTTTTTTTTGGGGGGGGATGTTCACGCCTGGAGTTTTTTTGTTTCGTAGGAGTGTTTTTTGTGTGAAAGTTTGGTACCCCCCCCGGAGAATTTTCCAGGAAAAATTTTAATGTATCTCTCCCCCGCGTTCTAGAGAAAGGGTTTGGGGGGAACCGGTTTTCCCCAGTAGTTGAGGTGGTTTATCGCATTTAGGGGAAAAACACGAATGAACTTGTTTGTTACTATATTAGTATTTTTAAAAAAATTTTTTCTAGTTTGTTGTGTTTTTAAATGTTCCAGTGCAAAATATCTAAAACTTTTTATTCAAATCGTAATAATCATCCTTTTTTATAAATATGGCGTTTCTTGCAAAGTTTTTTTTTTGGGGGCCCTTTTTATTGTCAGTTGGTTTTTGGGGTTTTTTTTTCCCTTTTTGAGGAAGAAAAAAATTTTGGGAAAAAATACAAATTTTGTCTGAGGGGGAATTTTTTAAGGGAAAGGGAAGGGGGAAAAATGGAAAAAAGTTTTTTCTAAGACAGAACTTGCAGGAATGGATTAAAAGGATGTTTTGATTTGAAAGCAGTTTAAAAAAAAACTGGGTTTTATATTAATTTTGGTGTTGAACAAACCGCCGTGGTTTACAAATAAAAGTTCGAGTTGTTAAACTTGTTGACAATGGAAAGGAATGGCCGAGTTTCAAAAGGGCTTGCCAACTTACGCGTAAGCTGACTGCAAAGCTCAAAAAATTTTTGGGGAAATGATGGGGGAAAATTTTTTATATTGTTTGTTTTAACGCAAACCAAATAAAAAAATTTTATGTTTGGGCCCCAACCCCATAGGTGACAGGGGCAATTAAGGGGGGGGCCCGAACCCTTGATCAGAAAGGAAAAGCATCGTTACCCCCAGGAAGGGTTTTCCAGCCCCCCCACTCGCTGGGCCCGCTCTCCCCCTCTCAAACAGACATAAAAGGTCGGGAGGTGCCTAGCAAACATTTAAATTTGATTTTTTATTCTAGTTTGTTGTTTAAAAAGTTAATCTTATTCATGTATTAACATAACAATTCCCTTTTCAAAATAAAAAATTCTTTTTTAGAATTTACATTGAGAACGTACTTAAAACATCAAATGAAAAGGGAAAAGAGCAGTTGGCCTTAGAAAACCCAAACCTTTTAAAGGGGGGGGAAAAGAATGCTCATTCCTTTAAAAATAAAAAATATCTTTTTTTATACAAGTACATTTCATGGTATACAGGCCTAGCTGACATCAGGGCATACTACTATATAGAAAGTCCCTTTTAGGTGGGGCATTTCCCGATTAGGTGGTCCAGGATGCACTCACACCAGTCGACTAACACCCGGACCCATTTTACTGAGGGGGGAAAAATAGACAACAGGTGAAAAAAAACCCCCCAATGTTTTTGCCCTGGCTGGGAATCGAACCCAGACCCTCGCCGTGTGAAGGAAACTTAACCACCAGACCACCAAAACCACTATTAATTTAGAATGTTGCGCATTAATCTAGAATGTTGCATGGGTTTAAACTAGAATGTTGAAAAAAAAGATGACAATTCAAATTTTAAAAAATGATCAAACTGCATGAACATATTAAGAAAAATTTTTTTAAAAAATTTCCCCCTAAAACATAACATGATGAGTAAGATACAGTATATGCATTACTAGGGAACTTTATTGACGTTTCACCTGTGCTGCAGGCTTCATCCATCGAATATAGCGATGAGTTAAACTTCTGGAGACATCAGTATTGGTGGAGAGGTAGCTTGATGTAATCGATTCATCAGCCTTGACGCAATATGACTCTAGCCTAAAGTAGAAGCATGTGTCCACAGGCTTTTATACTGGAAAGTGAGGTACATATAGAAAACACTGAGTAAAGATAGGTTCTACTCACATCCCAAGTGGTCTAATGAGCTCCAGGGCCCCCCCTCGGCGTCTCCTCCGAAATTGCCCTCTGGAAAAGTATTCACTACATTTAGGACCTTTATTTTTAATGATAATCATTTTAATAAGTGTAAGATTTAATTAATGAGAAATTTAAAGTGAACTGTGTAAAGATTGAGGCAGACCGTTTAGAGCAACTGTCATATTACAAAAAACAATTAATACATGACAATATGTTACAGCTGGAAAAGTATTTTATCATGAAAATTATAACATCACAAATATTACATTACGTGACATACACTTTCATACGTAAATAAGTATTAATCTAATCAAACTATTTGATTATCAAAAAAATACTGTGGCTTGTGACAGCACCTCAGGCGACTACCTCGATGGTTCTTTTCCCACAGTAAGTTCATTTAGGTACAGGTACACATAAGTACAATTGTCATACATAGTGTAAATTCCCTTTGGGATAACCCAAAAAAGTCAAAGTGACTTATTTCACTGGGGTCCTGTGGTTAATTTTTCACAGTAATACAACAAGTTGCTACTTTTTGGCCAATAACATGAAGAGAATAATTTTAAAACAAAGATATTTTTAAAAATGCATTAAGAATCGAAAATATAATGTCATCATATAATATATAAATATAACTATTATTAATCTAGGATGATGCAATTAAGTGACATTTTGTGGCAGTTTGCTTCCAGGAGCTTTGTCAAGCCGGCTTGACAAAGCTCCTGGAGAGCGAAACGTTGCCACAATAAAATGTCACATTAGTTGCATTTGTGTCCTTTTACTTAACATATTGTCGGTAATTCTACCAATATTAATACATTATTAATCTAGGAATTATTTAAATTCCCCATTACGAACAGGCTAACTAAATTTTTGACTCCCGAAATCCTAATAAGACAATGGTAAACAATCACAGAAGTGGTGGGGCTCGCCTGCCTTGGGTTCAAGTCCTACTCGTTCTGTGATTTAACTGAATTTATTATTATTATTCTATTCATGGGCAGCGCTACAAGGTTTGATCCAAGGAAAGGTAAAACAACTTCAATTCCTTGGATCAAAAGCCTTTCACCAGCATCAGGCATTCCCTTACATGGAAGTTAACTGAAATATATATTTCAAGGGATAGGACCCCTTTCATTCACAGGCAGACTTTTAACCAGCAGCTTCTCGCCCGTTATTAGTTTGATATCTTTATTATGCACCCCATACCCATCCTGTGGGCGGTAGTCAAAAGATTACAGAGGTCATAATGGGTCCAGGGACTGGACCTCAAAGTTTGATGGCTGAGCAAGTTACAAAGGTAATGAACTCAGATGGTCACAATCATGACAAGTTACAAAGGTATTTGCAGATTACAGAGGTATATATAGGGTCCAGAGACTGGGCCCCAAAGTTTTGATAGCTGAACAAGGTACAATGGTAATTAATTCACTAGTTACAAGGTAATGAATCATGTAAGTAAATTTACTTACGTCTGTACATGGTTGCACTCATGAACAAATTATAAAGCAATGAGCAATCTATTAGTCTACACCCAGCCACAACTGTAATGAGTTATTGGTGCAAATTTTAATTGTTGGGTCACACACACACACATATACATATACACATACACACGCATACATGTATATACATACACACATACACATACACACATGTACATACACACACACACACACACACACACACTTCTCGCCCGTCCACACAAAATACGAAACTAGACTTACTGGTTTGTACTTTTCTTTGCAGGGCCAATGGCAGCGCCCTATGAAAACATGCACAATGCCTGGGTGAAGGTGAGGCCAGACGGAGACCCCCTCTGGCCAGACATACAAATAATAATAACACCCATATCACTAGCCTATGACAACGGCTTCATCTCTTCAGCTATGTTTGGTCTCGATGATCAGGTAAGCGTACTTTGTCATACTAAAAGCTCAGCTTGGTGTCATTCTGTCAGTGATTGAGCAACAATATTTGAAACAAATATAAGATTTCATTCATAACACCATCATTCTTACGGATATAAAACTAACTTCTTAATATTATTATTCTTGACATAAGGTTTACAATTATATCAATAATATTTCCAAGCACCACCCATTATAGTCTTATTCTGCCTTTTTTTCTTGTTTTAGAAATTCAGAAATTACCTACAGGAGATTTACGGCAGAGATGGGTTCAGCATGACGCCAATTCTCGTTCACCCCAAGAGCAGAGGCTCCATCACCCTCAAGTCCAGTGATCCCACCTCACCTACCCAATATTAACCCAAATTATTTGAGTCATCCTGATGACACCAACACCCTCGTAAATGGTGAGCACTAACCTCAAATATTAGTAACCTTATTGTAGTTGTTTATTGGTCTGAAATTTTAGTGACTAGATTAGAATTTTTTTTTTTTTTTTTTGCAGATTTAAATGTAGTGCATTTTAGACAAATATTTTTACCAAAATTTTGATATTTCTGTTAGAAAATGGGATATATATATATATATATATATATATATATATATATATATATATATATATATATATATATATATAAAAAAAAAGTAGGTAGTAGGTTGGTAGACAGCAACCACCCAGGAGGTACTACCATCCTGCCAGGTGACTGTGAAACAGAAACCTGAAACTGTTTTACATGATGGTAGGATTGCTGGTTTCTTTTTTCTGTCTCATAAACATGCAAGATTTCAGGTACGTCTTGCAACTTATACTTACACTTAGGTCACACTACGCAAACATGTACACGTTTATGTATACACACTCATCTGAGTTTTCTGATTTTATCTTAATAGTTCTTGTTCTTATTGCTTTTCCCTTTCATATCCATGGGGAAGTGGAATAAGAATCTTTCCTCCGTAAGCCATGCGTGTTGTAAAAGTCAACTAAAATGCCGGGAACAATGGTAGTAACCCTTTTCCTGTATAGCTTACTAAAAGAAGAAGAAAACCGTCAAAGTGGGATGTTTGAATGTGCGTGGATGTTGTGCGAATGATAAGAAAGAGATGATTGTAGATGTTATGAATGAAAAGAAGCTGGATGTCCTGGCTTTAAGTGAGACAAAGCTGAAGGGGGTAGGAGAGTTTCAGTGGGGAGAAATAAATGGGATTAGATCAGGGTTTCAAATAGAGTTAGAGCTAAAGAAGGAGTGGCAATAATGTTGAATAATCAGTTATGGCAAGTAAAGAAAGAATATAAATGTATAAATTCAAGGATTATGTGGAGTAAAATAAAGGTTGGATGTGAAAAGTGGGTTATAGTAAGTGTTTATGCACCTGGAGAAGAGAGAAGTGTAGAGGAGACAGAGAGATTTTGGGAAATGTTGAGTGAGTGTGTGGGGAGTTTTGAACCAAGTGAGAGAGTAATTGTGGTTGGGGATCTTAATGCTAAAGTGGGTAAAAATGTTGTGGATGGAGTAGTAGGTAAATTTGGGTGCGGGGTAAATGTAAATGGGGAACCATTAATTGAGCTATGTGTAGAAAGAGGTTTGGTAATAAGTAATACATATTTTATGAAAAAGAGGATAAATAAATATACAAGGTATGATATAGCACGTAAGGAAAGTAGTTTGTTGGATTATGTATTGTGGATAAAAGGTTGATGAGTAGGCTTCGGATGTACATGTTTATAGAGGGGCAACGGATATATCAGATCATTATTTGGTTGTAGCTACAGTTAGAGTAAAAGGTAGATGGGACAAAAAGAAAATGGCAACAGCAAGTAAGAGAGAGGTAAAAGTGTATAAACTAAGGGAGGAGGAAGTTAGTGTGAGATATAAGCAACTATTGGCAGAAAGGTGGCTAGTGCAAGTAGGAGTAGTGGTGAGGTTGAAGAGAGTTGGGATAGTTTTAAAATGCAGTATTAGAATGTGGGGCAGAAGTTTGTGGCTATAAGAGGGTGGGGCAGGAGGAAAGAGGAGTGAGTGGTGGAATGAAGAAGTAAAGGGTGTGATAAAAGAGAAAAGGTAGCTTATGAGAGGTTTTTACAAAACAGAAGTGTTAATAGAAGAGCAGAGTATATGGAGAGTAAAAGAAAGGTGAAGAGAGTGGTGAGAGAGTGCAAAAGAAGAGCGGATGAAAGAATGGGAGAGGCTCTGTCAAGAAATTTTGCTGAAAATAAGAAAAATTTTGGAGTGAGATAAACAAGGTAAGAAAGCCTAGAAAACGAATGGATTTGTCAGTTAAAAACAGAGTAGGGAGTTAGTAGATGGGGAGCTGGAGGTATTGGGTAGATGGCGGGAATATTTTGAGGAACTTTTAAATGTCGATGAAAAAGGGAGGCGGTAATTTCATGTACTGGCCAGGAGGTACAACATCGTTTAGGAGTGAAGAAGAGCAGGATGTGAGTGTGGGGAGGTGCGTGAGGCATTACGTAGAATGAAAGGGGTAAAGCAGCTGGAATTGACGGAATCATGACAGAAATGTTAAAAGCAGGGGGGATATAGTGCTGGAGTGGTTGGTATTTTTGTTTAATAAATGTATGAAAGAGGGAAGGTACCTAGAGATTGGCAGAGAGCATGTATAGTTCCTTTATATAAAGGGAAGGGGGATAAAAGAGAGTGTAAAAATTATAGGGAATAAGTTTACTGAGTATACCAGGTAAAGTGTATGGTAGGGTTATTATTGAAAGAATTAGAGGTAAGACAGAGAGTAGGATTGCAGATGAGCAAGGAGGCTTTAGATGGGTAGGGGATTGTAGATCAAGTGTTTACAGGAAGCAATATGTGAACAGTATTTAGATAAAGGTAGAGAAGTTTTTATTGCATTTATGGAATAAAAAGGCATATGATAGAGTGGATAGGGGAGCAATGTGGCAAATGTTGCAAGTGTATGGAATAGGTAGTAGTTACTGAAGGCTGTAAAGAGTTTTTATGAGGATAGTGAGGCTCAGGTTAGGGTGTGTAGGAGAGAGGGAGATTACTTCCCGGTAAAAGTAGGTCTTAGACAGGGATGTGTAATGTCACCATGGTTGTTTAATATATTTATAGATGGGGTTGTAAAAGAAGTAAATGCTAGGGTGTTGGGGAGAGGGGTGGGATTAAATTATGGAGAATTAAATGCAAAATGGGAGTTGACACAGTTACTCTTGCTGATGATACTGTGCTTATGGGGGATTCCAAAGAAAAGTTGCAAAGGTTAGTGGACGAGTTTGGGAGAGTGTGTAAAGGTAGAAAGTTAAAAGTGAACATAGATAAGAGTAAGGTGATGAGGGTATCAAACGATTTAAATAAAGAAAAATTGGATATCACATTGGAGAGAGGGATTATGGAAGAAGTAAATGTTTTCAGATATTTGGGAGTTGACGTGTCAGCGGATGGGTTTATGAAGGATGAGGTTAACCATAGAATTGATGAAGGAAAAAGGTGAGTGGTGCATTGAGGTATCTGTGGAGACAAAAACGTTATCCATGGAGGCAAAGAAGGGAATGTACGAAAGTATAGTGGTACCAACACTCTTATATGGGTGTGAAGCATGGGTTGCAAATGCTGCAGCGAGGAGGAGGCTGGAGGCAGTGGAGATGTCCTGTCTAAGGGCAATGTGTGGTGTAAATATTATGCAGAAAATTCGGAATGTGGAAATTAGGAGAAGGTGTGGAGTTACTAAAAGTATTTGTCAGAGGGCTGAAGAGGGTTGTTGAGGTGGTTTGGTCATTTAGAGAGAATGGATCAAAGTAGAATGACTTGGAGAGCGTATAAATCTGTAGGAGAAGGAAGCCGGGGTAGGGGTCGTCCTAGAAAAGGTTGGAGGGAAGGGGTAAAGGAGGTTTTGTGGGCGAGGGGCTTGGACTTCCAGCAAGCATGTGTGAGCGTGTTAGATAGGAGTGAATGGAGACGAATGGTTTTTGGGACATGACGATCTGTTGGAGTGTGAGCAGGGTAACATTTTGTGAAGGGATTCAGGGAAACCAGTTAATTGATTTAATTGGACTTGAGTCCTGGAAATGGGAAGTACAATGCCTGCACTTTAAAGGAGGGGTCTGAGATAGTGACAGCTGGGAGGGACTTTTCTCAGCTGTCGTATCTGAGCTCCTCTGCAAAGACAGTGATTATGTATGAGTGTGGTGAAAGTGTTGAATGATGATGAAAGTATTTTCTTTTGGGGATTTTCTTTCTTTTGGGTCACCCTGCCTCGGTGGGAGACGGCCGACTTGTTGAAAAAAAAAAAAAAAATATATATATATATATATATATATATATATATATATATATATATATATATATATATATGTATTGCGATTAGGTAAAACTTGCGATTTTGGCTTAAATAGCAATGCTCCTCTTGCCATATAAGACAAGTGAAAATTTGTGTATGCAATAATTTCGCCAAAATCATTCTGAACATAACGAAAAATATATTTCATTGTGTTTGTTTATTATTAAATTAATGTTAACGTATCTAAAATATATTTAGTTGGGTTAGGCTAAATTAAATTGCGCTTGATGTAATAAGGTTAGGTAGGTTTTCAAAGTTTCTCTTGGTACAAAATTATAAATTTTACATTAACATAAATTAAAAATATATCTTTAAACGTATAAGAGAAAATTTTAGAAAGGACTAAATTTTAGATGAGTTCTTGTAATTGACCAGTTTACCTAATCGGCACGATAAAATATATATATATATATATATATACATATTTCGTGCCGAATACGTAAAACTTTTGGCTTAAATAGCAACGCACTTCTTGCCGAATAGGGCAAGCTAAAATTTGTGTATGCAATAATTTCGCAAAAATCATTCTGAACCTAACGAAAAACACATATTTCATTGTGTTTATTATTAAATTATTATAAACTTATATAAAATATATTTAGTTGGATTATGCTAAATTAAATTGCGCTTGATATAATAAGGTTAGGTAAGTCTTTTGGTAAAAAATCATTAATTTTTATATTATGGTAAATGAGAAAATATATCTTAAATGTTTATATTATTATTATTAACATATCGGCCGTTTCCCAGCAAGGCAGGGTGGCCCGAAAAAGAAAAACTTTCACCATCATTCACTCCATCACTGTCTTGCCAGAGGCATGCTTACACTACAATTATAAAACTGCAACTTTAACACCCCTCCTTCAGAGTGCAGACACTGTACTTCCCATCTCCAGGAATCAAACCGGAAAGCCGGTTTCCTGAATCTCTTCATAAATGTTACCTTGCTTACACTCCAACAGCACGTCAAATCCTTAAATGTATAAGAGAAAATTTTAGGAAGGACTTAATTTTAAATGAGTTCTTGATAATTGACCAATTTTAAATATTCGGCACGACATATATATATATATATATATATATATATATATATATATATATATATATAGTGCCGATTAGGTAAAACTTGCGATTTTGGCTTAAATAGCAATGCTCTTCTTGCCATATAAGACAAGTGAAAATTTGTGTATGCAATAATTTCGCCAAAATCATTCTGAACATAACGAAAAAAATATATTTCATACTGTTTGTTTATTATTAAATTATTGTAAACGTATCTAAAATATATTTAGTTGGGTTAGGCTAAATTAAATTGCGCTTGTTGTAATAAGGTTAGGTAGGTTTTCAAAGTTTCTCTTGGTACAAAATTATAAATTCTTACATTAACATAAAATAAAAAAATATATCTTTAAACGTATAAGAGAAAATTTTAGAAAGGACTTAATTTGAGACGAGTTCTTGCTAATTGACCAGTTTTACCTATTAGGCACGACATATATATATATATATATATATATATATATATATATATATATATATATATATATATATATGATGGGGTCCACTTCTACTGCAAATTGTAGTACCCATAGTCTCGGAAAAGTGGATAAAAAGGCTTCAAGAAAAAATATTTGGATTTCATCCTATGACCCTAGTAGGTTTAGCGCTTCTTTTTTATTGTAATAATAATCATTCTGAAGCCATTTGAACATTCCACTTCCCCTTCCACTCTTATTTTTTTTACCAATAGGTATATTTTATTACATAATATGGTACTCAAGGCTTAAAATTATTATTATAATCAAAAGGAAGTGCTAAACTTACCAGGGACAAGGCTTAAAAGATATTTTGATGGTACAAAGATGGCATATACGGTACATGAGGTTTGAGGGAAACATTTTAAGTACATATAACTGAGTATTTCTGTGTGTATGTGTGTGTTTAACGTAACTCACGAAATCGTAATGACACGATTGCAAACAAACCATACCACGGGTGGGGTTCGAACCCGCGACGGTCTGGAGTTTTGAGACTCTCTGACCGCGGGTTCGAACCCCACCCGTGGTATGGTTTGTTTAACGTAGTTTTCTAGTCCACAAATCATTAGACCTTTGTCTTACTATTTAAAAAAAATTACCCTTCTGAATGCTTAACATATAATAGTAACTAATTTTTCATTCGTAAAAATTCATATTTTTGTAAATACTATTTCATGCTTTTAAGAGATTTGAGCATTAAGTTTGCTCCGGCAGGTATCAAGTTCATTCTGGCTTTGGGTAATACTTCAGCCTTTGTCAACGACTTCCAAGCTAAATTCTTCGATAAGGTGAGTAGTTAATTTGTCAGGAAAAAATTACCTGACCTGGGTCTAAAGTCATATGTGGATACAGACATTCGATGCTTGATTTTAATTCTTATTTTATCTGCACTATTTTAAGTTTCAAAACAGCCACTGCATTATCTCTACTCATGCTTCTATCTACACAATATGAGGACAGCCGCTGCCAGAGTGTGCTGGGGAAGCCTCTAACAGCAACGCCTACTGGGCCTGCTACGTAACTCACATGGCCACTACCTACGTTCATGTGGCCGGCACCTGCAAGATGGCTCCACCCTCTGACCCCCTTGGCGTGGTAGACACTCGCCTGAGGTACATGCTATCTTACTTTTTACTTTGTGCTGCTGGTTTATTATGCATCTCGTGTTCATCCTATGAGCGATAATAAAAAGGACCAGAATTGCAGAGGTCACAATAAGTCTTTATCAGACCCCTCTGGACATAGCTATATATAAACATTTCATATATTTCACATAGCTAATTTACACTATAGGAACATTCAAGTATCTTATTTCCTTTAGTATTAAAACATTGACCATGGTTAGGTTACAGTCTTATTAAATAACAGTCCATTAATCAAGTTGGTGAAAAATATGGATACAATCTCAAGATTTCAGATATATTATCATTAACAATGAAGTGATTTGACATTTCCTTTAGGATTTACTTGTTAGTTTGATATCTTTATTATGCACCCCATACCCATCCTGTGGGCGGTAGTCAAAAGATTACAGAGGTACATAATGGGTCCAGGGACTGGACCCCAAAGTTATGATAGCTGAGCAAGTTACAAAGGTAATGAACTAACAAGCTACAAAGGTAATGAACTCACAAGTTACAAAGGTAATGAAACATGTAAGTAAATTTACTTACGTTTATACATGGTTACAATCATGAACAAATTATAACGCAATGAACACTTCACTAGTCTACACCCAGTCACAACTGTAATGAGTTCTTGGTGTAAATTTTTATTGTTGGGTCACACATACACACTTACGTATACACATACACACACACACATACACACACATATATACATACACACACACGCACAAAAACACGCACGCCCCGGTGGCCTAGTGGGTAAAGCTCTTGCTTCACGCACGGAGGGGCCGGGTTCAATTCCCGTGGGGCAGAAACATTTCGATGTGTTTCCTTACATACACATACACACATACATATATACAACAGGCCTAGTGCCCAACTGACATGTGCCTAGGACAAAATGGTAACTAACACAACAGGCCCAGCCTTCAATCGACATGTGCACAGGACAAAAAGGCAATCAACACGCGCGCGCGCACACACACACACACGTAAGGAATCATTGGAGATTTGAGGAAATGGCAGGAATGGAGGTGTGTAGAGAAAGGGACTTTATAGTAGGTACCATCCAGTCTGGGGAGCACAAGATAGTCATTGCAGTGATGTACAACCCACCACAAAACTGCAGGAGGCCAGGAGAGGAATATGACGAGAACAACAGAGCAATGGTGGACACCTTGGCGGAGGTGGCAAGAAAAGCGCACATGAGCAGAGCGAAGTTACTGGTCATGGGCGATTTCAACCACAAAGAGATCGACTGGGAGAACCAAGAACCACGTGGGGGTCCAGAAACTTGGAGAGCCAAGATGATGGACGTGGTACTGGAAAACCTGATGCACCAACATGTCAGGGACACGACCAGAGATAGAGGAGAGGACGAACCAGCAAGGCTGGACCTTGTATTCACCCTGAATAGCTCAGATATCGAGGACATAACACACGAGAGCCCCTGGGAGCCAGTGACCATATGGTGCTGAGCTTTGAGTACATAGTAGAGCTACAGGTGGAGAGGGAAAATGGTGCTGAAAGAGACATACCAGACTATAAAAGAGGGGACTACACAGGTATGAGGAATTTCCTGCAGGAGATTCTGTGGGAAAGGAAATGGAAGGACAGTCAGTAAATGAAATGATGGAATACGTAGCGACAAAGTGCAAGGAGGCAGAGGAACGGTTTATACCCAAAGGAAAAAGAATAAATGGGAAGACAAGAAAGAGCCCTGGTTTACCCAAAGATGTAGGGAGGCAAAGACTCAGAGTGCCAGAGAATGGAAAAGATACAGAAGGCAAAGAACCCAAGCAAACAAGGAGATTAGTCGAAGAGCTAGAAACGAGTATGCACAGGTACGGAGGAGGCCCAGAAACAGTACGAAAACGACATAGCATCGAAAGTCAAGTCTGACCCGAAACTGATGTACAGCCACATCAGAAGGAAGACAACAGTAAAGGATCAGGTGATAAGGCTGAGGAGGGAAGATGGGGAACTCACAAGTAATGATCAAGAGGTATGTGAGGAGCTCAACTCGAGGTTTAGGGAAGTATTCACAGTGGAGGAAGGGAGGCAGTTGGGTAGACAGGACAGGGTGCATCACCAACAAGGGATGTATCGAGTGCTGGAGGGAATACACACATCTGAGGGGAGGTGAAGCAGTTACTCAGTGACCTTGATACCTCAAAGGCAATGGGTCCGGACAATATCTCACCATGGGTCCTTCGGGAAGGAGCTGAGGTTCTGAGTGTGCCACTTACCAAAATTTTCAACACATCCCTTGAAACTGGGCAGCTACCTGAGATATGGAAAAGGCCAACGTAGTCCCCATCTTTAAAAAGGAGACAGAAAAGAGGCACTAAACTACAGACCGGTGTCACTTACGTGTATAGTGTGCAAAGTCTTGAGAAAATCATCAGAAAAAGAATGGTGGAGCATCTGGAGCAGAACAGGTTAATCAACGCCAGACAGCACGGTTTCAGGGAAGGCAAATCCTGTGTAACAAACCTCCTGGAGTTCTATGATAAAGTAACAGAGGTAAGGCAAGAGAGAGAAGGGTGGGTTGACTGCATTTTCTTGGACTGCAGGAAGGCCTTTGACACAGTTCCTCACATGAGATTAGTAAAAAGATGGAAGACCAAGCGTGTATAACAGGAAGGGCACTGGAATGGATCAGGGAATACCTCACGGGGAGGCAACAACGGGTCATGGTGCGTGATGAGGTATCACAGTGGGCGCCTGTGACGAGTGGTGTACCGCAGGGGTCAGTCCTAGGACCAGTGCTATTCTTGCTATATGTGAATGACATGACGGATGGGATAGACTCAGAAGTGTCTCTTTTCGCAGATGATGTGAAATTAATGAGGAGAATCACATCGGATGAAGACCAAGCAGGACTTCAAAGTGACCTGGACAAGCTTGACATCTGGTCTAGCAACTGGCTTCTCGAATTTAACCCCACCAAATGCAAAGTCATGAAGATCGGAGAAGGGCAAAGAAGACCGCTGACAGAGTACAGGCTAGGTGGACAAAGGCTACAAACCTCATCAAAGGAGAAAGACCTTGGGGTGAGTATAACACCAAGCACGTCTCCGGAAGCACACATCAACCAGATAACCGCGGCAGCATATGGGCGACTGGCAAACCTAAGATTAGCGTTCCGTTACCTTAACAAGGAATCGTTCAAGACACTGTATACCGTATACGTCAGGCCCATACTAGAGTATGCAGCACCAGTCTGGAACCCACACCTGGTCAAGCACGTCAAGAAACTAGAGAAAGTGCAAAGGTTTGCGACAAGGTTAGTTCCACAACTCAGGGGTCTGTCTTATGAAGAAAGGTTGAGGGAAATAGGACTAACAACACTGGAGGAAAGAAGGGTCAGAGGAGACATGATAACGACATACAAAATACTGCGGGGAATTGACAAGGTAGATAGTGACAGGTTGTTTCAGAGAGGGAACACAGAAACAAGGGGACACAACTGGAAGCTGAAGACTCAGATGAGTCAAAGGGATGTCAGGAAACATTTCTTCAGCCACAGAGTAGTCAGGAAGTGGAATGGACTAGAGAAAGATATAGTGGAGGCAGGAACCATACATAGTTTTAAGACAAGGTATGATAAAGCTCATGGAGCAGGGAGAGCAGAGACCCAGTAGCAGACAGCGAAGAGGCGGGGCCAGGAGCTGAGTCTCGACCCCTGCAACCACAATTAGGTGAGTACAATTAGGTGAGTACACACAAACACACACACGTAGCAATGCTTTATTTACAGGGAGCAAAGTCAGGGTATTTTTCCAGAATGGTCTGTAATATACCACTGTGGATAAAATACTTTGACATATCTTGAACATTTCTGAGTGAGTTGTCTCTGAATTCATTACTTGGACGTGTCTCTAAACAGTTAGATATTTGGACACCAAGCTAAAATGTTCTATTGCCAGCGTCTAGACATCTAATTAACTAACCTACCTGCTGCAGCATGCCGGGATAACACTCTTGTTCCTGGCAGGGTCCGTGGAGTGTCTGGGCTTCGGGTGGTAGACGCGTCCATCATGCCTTCCAGCGTCTCTGGTAACACCAACGGCCCAACAATCATGATAGCAGAGAAAGCCGCTGACATCATCAAGGAAGACTGGAACACTCGCAGCTAACTTTCTCTTCTTCCACTGTTGCGAGGCCTAATAAATGTCATCAGTTAATTATAAGACAGCATCTACATTTTCCTACACCACGGAAAAAATCCAACTTTCCAAATCAGTATTCCTTACTTTTTCCCAAAGATATTAATAGATCACAATCAGTTTTGTGGTGAAGCTAAGAACTATGCTTTAGGTTGTATTAATGTTTTAGTTACATTGCACTATCTTCCACAAATTATGTTGATGAGTGTTCACCAACCCAGTGATGCTGATAGTGCAACTTATTGTCTTGTAGAACGATGTAGTGCAATTATTGTCTTGTAGAACGATGTAGTGCAATTATTGTCTTGTAGAACGATGTAGTGCAATTATTGTCTTGTAGAACGATGTAGTGCAATTATTGTCTTGTAGAACGATGTAGTGCAATTATTGTCTTGTAGAACGATGTAGTGCAATTATTGTCTTGTAGAACGATGTAGTGCAATTATTGTCTTGTAGAACGATGTAGTGCAATTATTGTCTTGTAGAACGATGTAGTGCAATTATTGTCTTGTAGAACGATGTAGTGCAATTATTGTCTTGTAGAACGATGTAGTGCAATTATTGTCTTGTAGAACGTGAGTCTTGTCTTGTAGAACATGTAGTGCAATTATTGTCTTGTAGAACGATGTAGTGCAATTATTGTCTTGTAGAACGATGTAGTGCAATTATTGTCTTGTAGAACGATAGTGAATATTGTCTTGTAAACGATGTAGTGCATTTATTGTCTTGTAGAACGATGTAGTGCAATTATTGTCTTGTAGAACGATGTAGTGCAATTATTGTCTTGTAGAACGATGTAGTGCAATTATTGTCTTGTAGAACGATGTAGTGCAATTATTGTCTTGTAGAACGATGTAGTGCAATTATTGTCTTGTAGAACGATGTAGTGCAATTATTGTCTTGTAAAACGATGTAGTGCAATTATTGTCTTGTAGAACGATGTAGTGCAATTATTGTCTTGTAGAACGATGTAGTGCAATTATTGTCTTGTAGAACGATGTAGTGCAATTATTGTCTTGTAGAACGATGTAGTGCAATTATTGTCTTGTAGAACGATGTAGTGCAATTATTGTCTTGTAGAACGATGTAGTGAAATTATTGTCTTGTAGAACGATGTAGTGCAATTATTGTCTTGTAGAACGATGTAGTGCAATTATTGTCTTGTAGAACGATGTAGTGCAATTATTGTCTTGTAGAACGATGTAGTGCAATTATTGTCTTGTAGAACGATGTAGAAACTGCAGCACGTATCAATAATTGGGCTTCCACCCTTCAAACATATGTGTCAATGTATTTACAGCTGACACGTTAAATGAACATTATCATCGATAAATGTTCAACTCCACGAGTATCAATTGTGACTTGCTCTTGTCTGAAGCCAAACACAGCTATGGTAGAGTTCTAGACAGTGTAGCCACGGTGCTGTGGTTTACGTCTGTCAGATATAATAATAATAATAATAATAATTTTTATTTGGACATGATACAAAGAATTACATTTGGTTATTGAGATTACATGAGGTGTACATGCCAAAAGCCCCTAGTATGCAGGGCATTTTGGGCAGACTTAAAATTAACTTAAAACTAAATTGTAATTATTGTAGATAGTATACAATGAGTAAAGGTGAGTATTTAAGCTATGAAATTTGAACATAGTTTTGTACTTTTGTCTTCATTATAAAATTAATTAAATCAGATTAAACAAATTAAAGCAATAATAATAATAAAATAATAAAAAGTTATGGTTGATAATTTATAAAATAAGTAAAGTTGCATATCTAAGTTTTAAAGTTTGAATATAAGTTGAACATATCAATTAATTGTAGCAATTTATTGCAGCAATGCAACTAATTGAGTGAGATAACAATTTAAAACAATTAATTGCATTGCAGTTAGTTTACGTGGTCATTATAATGTAAGTGTTGTGGGAATAATTAGCTAAGTAAGTATTATTTGGATGAGGGAAAAGGATGGGAGCGAGTACTGTACTTTGTGGAACAACTTTTTATTGTAGTTGCCTCTGACTTTACCTCTGTTTAGTATTACTCTTTGTGTTCTAAATAACAAAAAAGGCACAATACCGTGACTGGAACAATACACACACAACCCGCACATATAAAAGGGAGGAGCTTACGACGACGTTTCGCCCCTTCCTCCGTCTCTGTGTTAGTGTGACTTTCTAAATGGTCCAAGTCGGGCCGAAACGTCGTCGTAAGCTCCTCCCTTTTATATGTGCGGGTTGTGTGTGTATCTTTGTGTTCTATTTGTTAGGAAATTATAGATCCATCTACCCACTTTTCATGTTACTCCTTTATCACGCATTTTGTGTGCTGTTACACCATGATCGCACTTGTTTAAGGCTTTTGCATTTTGTTTGTCCTCCATTGCACCCAAGACCTTATCATAGTAGTCCAATAGTTGTGAGAAGCAGACGCAACCTGCTCTAAACCCATGCTGCCCTGGGTTGTGCAATTGTTGGGTATCAAATCGGTTGGCGATCTTGCTTCTTTAAACTCTTTCAAATATTTTTATGATGTGGGACTTAAGAGTGCTATCGGTCTGTAATTTCTTTGCAGTTGCTTTAGTTCCACCTTTGCGAAGTAGGGCTATCTATATCCGTTATTTTTAGTGACTGTGGGATGACCCCTGTCTATGCTCCTCCATAGAACATTTAAGGCATGTGAAAGGGGTTTCTTGCAGCTCTTGATGAACACGGAGTTCCACGAGTCTGGGCCTGGGGAAGAGTGCATGGGCATGTCATTTATTGCTTTTTCAAGGTCCTCTGGTGTTAGGATTATATCAGAAATTCTTGAGTTAACCAAATTTTGTCTTGGTCATAAAAAAACTCATTTAGATTATCGACCCTTAGTCTGATTAACGGCTCACTAAATGTTGAGCCATATTGCGACTTCAGTATCTCACTCATGTCGTTGTTGTCATCTATGTAAGTCCCATCTCGTGGCGAGGGGCTCTTGATCTAAGGAACTGGACCTGATCCTTGCTTGGCTCGAACCTAATTACCTCTCATTCCCTAAGGCGCTGTATGACCCCTGTGGGTTTAGCGCTTTCCATGAATGTAATTATATTGTAGTTCGCATCCTAGAGAAGGATGGAATGCCTTCCATCCCGCCTGTGGGGGGGATGGAAGGCATTCAGGCTCAATTCAGGGAACTGGAGCATAGATCCAATTTCCTAGATCAAGAGCCTCATTAGCGTCAAGGAACCTCCCTTAAGGGGCTTGCCCTTCAAAGATTTGGTCATTGGTCATTATGGCGATCCAGTCCTTAATTCAGTCTTAAAAATGCCTAATATTAGGTAGGTTTTTGTCATGGACGTTGTTTCATTTTGTATAAGTGTATTATTATCAAAAGAAGCGCTAAACCACAAGGTTATACAGCTGTATAAGTGTAAGAAATTTAACCTAACCTAATGAAGTCCACCCTAAAATAACCCAATGGAAATAAATCCCTGAACTTTTTTGGGGGGTTATCCTAGGCATTTATACATTAAGCTATGTATGATAATTGCACCCAAGTGTACCTGTACCTAAATAAACTTACTAATCGTATTCCACCACCGATACTAATACTAATATATTTATTTCTACATGTACAAGGTATACAGACCAAGCTGACATACTATATAGAAAGCCGCTTGTTATACCTGGAGAGGGTTTCGGGGGTCAACGCCCCCGCGGCCCGGTCTGTGACCAGGCTTCATGGTGGATCAGGGCCTGATCAACTAGGCTGTTACTGTTGTCCACACGCAACCCGAAGTACGAACCACAGCGCCTTCTTAAAGACAGCCATGGGTCTATTGGTAATCCCCCTTATGTATGCTGGGAGGCAGAGCATTTCGGGCAAATTAGGACAGTTTTGTCTCAGGGTGCGACCCACACCAGTCGACTAACACCCACGTACCCATTTTACTGATGGATGAACATGGACAACCGGTGTAAGGAAACACACCCCTTCGCCAGGAATCGAACCCGGACCCTCGCCGTGTGAAGCGAGAGCTTTTGCCACCAGGCTTCTACAAGTAGAATGGGACTGGCACGCCTTTGTTACATTCGATTCGTCTTTGTTTACGTTAGTTGTGACTGGGCAGGAGCATCAATACTAATCGTCGACTGACCCTGACGTGCTGTACGTCCCAAAATAATTTCACAAGAAATCATTTGCGCCGGAGTATAGATAGCATTCCTGTAATTAAAAAACATAAAATACTGTTTTAATTTCTCAAAAGGATCTGGAGGATTAGTAACCAACTATGTTTGGCTTATTTCCATTGGGGCCCTTTGACCATCTTCTCCAGAATGCAACTCACATCAGCCGGCTAACAGCCAGTTACCTATTTACTGCTAAGTTAGCAAGAGGCAACAAGTGTCAGGAAACATCCAACTTTTCCACTTGTGCTGGGATTGAACTCAGATCCTTCAGATGCGAGCCGAAGGTGCTATCACCTTAGTCCCGAGCTACCTTTGTTAATCCGTAAAAATTCTTCATCCATGAGGATAGATAGGTCCCTGAGAGCAAATGGAGTTCTGGAGGCAGAAAGGTTCCTGAAAGTAGGTGGAGGGTATATATACTTCTCAGTGTCAGTGAGTTCATGTTGTATCCTGAGGGTAGCTGAAGTCCTGAGTGCCGGCAGTTCCCTGAGAGGTGAAGCCCAGACAGCAAGTCGAGTCCTGAGGGTAACAGATCCCTGAGAGCAGGTAAAGTTCTGGGGCAGATAGAGTCTGAGGGTATACACGTTCCTAAGGGCAGGTAGAGTCTTGAGGATAGACAGGTGTCTGAGGTCACACAGGTCCCTGAGGGCAACTGGTCTTCATGTTTACCGCTGTCGTTGTGGAGACATAGGCTAGCTTAAGATATATCCGGGTTACTACACAGATACCCAGTTATAACCGCAACCTATATACTCAAGAAAAATTAAATAAACCTTAACATAATGTCGCCCGCAATATCATATAAATTTAATTTAATTCCTATTAAAATTTCATTATCTTTCAGTTGTTAATTAACAATATTTCTGATATAATATTTACTCTGCACTGCGTGACCTGGATACAATAGGAGTTTTGAGACTGGGTAGGAAAACAGGAAACGTCAAAAGGAATGGCTTCTTAGCATTAGTTTTTTTTTTACTATTTTCTTCGTCATAATGTTACAGGTAGGTAAATCACATAATTATAGTTCAAGAGAGTCTACAGATGCACATTCAGAGTTCTGTAGCGTAATGCTTATCAATAAAAACCACGGCCACGGTAGCGAGAATTTTGAGGTTGCAATTTGATATTTTTTTCTGTAGATAATTACAAGTACACATTAGTATTCCACCGTGTGTCAAAGTACGGTGTGGGAAGTTAATACGCGTAGAACTATGGGGTACATAAAAATTATAATTAAGAGGAAAGTGACCCGAAGGATAATTAGTGAATTGCCTGTGAGACTATTTTGTTCGAATTATTAATCCTTAGGGTAGTAACCCAGGATAACCCAAGAAAGGGATTTGGTCAGACTGGCTTATTTCCATTAGGGTCCTTTAATCCTTTCCCCAGGATGTGATCCACACCACTAGGCTAACGCCCAGGTACCACTTACTGCTAGGTGAACAGGGTCAACAAGTGTAAGGAAACATGCCCAATGTTTCCATTCGTCTGGGGATCAAACCTCGATCTCTCAGTGTGTGAGCCGAGGCCGCTACCAATTGAGCCATGAGCAGCACGACACATGACTATGTACAAGGTATTTGCATGTATATTTAGTTAGTACAATGAACTTTTTTTTATATTGATGAATTACATGAATGGACATTGCATTTACCTTTGTATCCCTCAAACATTAAAACATTACTGCTTTTCTTTATACACTTCTTTTAGTCATTATGTACTTTTTCCTGGGACTGAAATTTGTTAATAATTTATATTATAAATAACAACCAAGTTTAGTGCTTGCTTGGTTATGATAATAATAACAATATAAATAACAACCATGTTATCTTTTACACAGGAAAAATAATTATTTATTGTGGAAATTGTTTATTTAGTTAATAATAAGCAAAATAAGAATATTATTTATTATGTAAATTCTTTTTTATTGTGTGTGTGGTGCAACGGAGGCATTTATATTTTAAACAAAACAGAGAGGGTTTATTTTCAAAAGTAAATTTAATAATATATATAACATAACACAATCAAACCAAACCTACCCAAACTTAACCCAACCTAACCTAGCCTAACCAAAATTTACCAAACCAAATCAAGCCTAACCTAGCCTAGACTAGAACCTAACTTAACCTAACCTAGACTTGCTATAAATTATCAGTTTATATATTTTTTTTTTTTTTTTTTTCAACAAGTCGGCCGTCTCCCACCGAGGCAGGGTGACCCAAAAGAAAGAAAATCCCCAAAGAAAATACTTTCATCATCATTCAACACTTTCACCACACTCATACATAATCACTGTCTTTGCAGAGGAGCTCAGATACGACAGCTGAGAAAAGTCCCTCCCAGCTGTCACTATCTCAGACCCCTCCTTTAAAGTGCAGGCATTGTACTTCCATTTCCAGGACTCAAGTCCAATTAAATCAATTAACTGGTTTCCCTGAATCCCTTCACAAAATGTTACCCTGCTCACACTCCAACAGATCGTCATGTCCCAAAACCATTCGTCTCCATTCACTCCTATCTAACACGCTCACACATGCTTGCTGGAAGTCCAAGCCCTCGCCCACAAAACCTCCTTTACCCCTTCCCTCCAACCTTTTCTAGGACGACCCCTACCCCGCCTTCCTTCCCCTACAGATTTATACGCTCTCCAAGTCATTCTACTTTGATCCATTCTCTCTAAATGACCAAACCACCTCAACAACCCCTCTTCAGCCCTCTGACAAATACTTTTAGTAACTCCACACCTTCTCCTAATTTCCACATTCCGAATTTTCTGCATAATATTTACACCACACATTGCCCTTAGACAGGACATCTCCACTGCCTCCAGCCTCCTCCTCGCTGCAGCATTTGCAACCCATGCTTCACACCCATATAAGAGTGTTGGTACCACTATACTTTCGTACATTCCCTTCTTTTGTCTCCACAGATACCTCAATGCACCACTCACCTTTTTTCCTTC
>WNWK01001921.1:115000-212500 GCA_009830355.1 Cherax destructor | reverse complement strand
AGATGAGTCACAGGGATTTTAGGAAGTATTTCTTCAGTCATAGTTGTCAGGAAGTGGAATAGTCTGGAAAGTGAGGTACTGGAGGCAGGTACCATACATAGCTTTAAGAAGAGTTATGATAAAGCTCATGGAGCAGGGAGAGTGGACCTAATGACGACTTGTGAAGATGCTGGGCCAGGAGCTGTTACTCAACCCCTGCAACCACAATTAGGCGAGTACACACACACACACACGGAGCCAGGAGCTATGACTCGACCCCTTCAGCCACAAGTAGGTGAGTTCACACACACATTCATACGCTCAACTGCCTCCCAGCATACATAAGGAGGATTACCAATAGACCTCTAGCTGTCTTCAAGAAGGTGCTGAACAGGCACCTAATGCCAGTACCTGATCAGCTGGGCTGTGGTTCGTACATCAGTTTGTGTGCAGCCAGCAGTAACAGCCTGGTTGATCAGGCCCTGATCCACCGCAAGGCCTGGTCACAGACTGGGCTGCAGGGTGTTGACCCGAAACCCTCTTCAGGTATACATACAGTGTTAAGAGTAGGCATAAGACGGCCCATGCATCCAGGAGCCAATTATGCCAGTCTTTTATAGGTAAATTGACTAGGTAAGGAACTGTGACTCAACCATTGCAAAGACAACTCAATGATCTAAGGAAGAGTAGGAATTGAAATACAGCCTCTCCTCACTTAACGATGGAGTTCCGTTCCTAAGGCCACGTCGTTAAACGAACTCGTCACTAAGTGAGGAGCATATTATAATGGTAGTGAGTTTGTGTCAACCATCTTTGATATTGTTTTAATGTCACCTTTGCACCATTTATAACATTTCTGGTATATTTTTAATGTTTATACAGTAGTGTACTGTATGTTGAAATAAACAGAATAGAGGAAATTAGCTCTAATATACGTACATTAATTAGGTATGAATACTGGTCAGAGAGCCTGTTGTAAGTCCGAGGTGTTTGTAAACGAGTATGTCGCTAAGTGAGGAGAGGCTGTATTATTTTTACGCATTTGAGTAGAATTGATATATTATTTGTATGCATTTGAGCCCCCTTTTGGATTGGCTAGGATGAGAGATTAGGAGTGTGACATTACTAATATAAGGAACTAATTATAAGTCTGATTTTATAGCATTGTACCAAAATTCAGAAAATGATTTTATAGCATTGTACCAAAATTCAGAAAAAGTGTCTCCCATGGCTGATGTCATGAGCTAAATATGATGATAAATGAATAATGGATGACAATGGAGCTAACCTAACTAATCATTAATAAATCAACATAACATGATTGACTGAAATGTTAATACAGTGGAACCCCGAGTTTCGGCCGTAATCCGTTCCTAAAGTCAAAGTTGCCGAAAGTCGAAGCAATATTTCCCATAAGAAATAATGGAAATACAGTGGACCCCCGAGTAACGAAAAAACTTCATTCCAGAAGCCTGCTCAAGTGCCATTACCGAACGAATTTACTCCCTTAAGGAATAATATCACGTAGGTTAGTCTATTTCAGGCCCCCAAAATACACTTCCACAAGCACTTACAATATTATACTTACATAATTGTACGATTTCCGGGGTGTTCATTACTCGGGGGACCACTGTACAATTAATCTATTCCAGACACCCAAAAATATTCACAAAAAAATACATTTTTTAAAGAATAGCTATAGTTTTACATACAAGCAGCACAGATAAATGTGTATAAAGTAATAAATTTATAATTAAACATTGAAATAAACATTTAAAATAACATTTACGTACTTACCTTTATTGAAGAGACTTGCTGGCATCTGGAAGATGAGGAGGAGAGGGGGAAGGGAGCACTCATTGTTTGGAAGGGAAATCCCCCTCCATAAGGACTTCAGGTAACAAGTCCCTCTCTGAGGTTACTTCTCTTTGTCTTTTAATGCCACTAAGACCAGTTTGAGAGTCACTAGACCCCTGTCGCACAAAATAACTGTCAAGAGTGCTCTGTTTCTGGCGCTCTTTAAGATGTCCCTAAAATGGGACATTGTTTTGCCACTGAACATGTTGTAGATATGGGTTGCTTCAGCTTGCTCAGGGTGGTATTTCTCCACGAAGCTTTGCAGCTTATTCCACATTCAACACATGTTCTTAAGCAATGACAAAGGCACCTCCTTCACTCCCTCTTCCTCCTCCTGTGAAGCAAGTTCCTCAACTGTGGTCTGATGCTGTTGCAGATGAAGCTCTTGCAGCTCTTCAGTGGTTTGCTCTTCATTGTGGTCCTGCACCAACTTTTCAACATCCTCGTCACTTGCCTCCAACCCCAGGGACTTGCCCAATGCCACAATACCTTCCACAACAGGCAGAGGGTTGTCAGGGTCAGCCTCAAACCCTTCAAAATCCCTCTGGACGACACAATCTGGCCACAATTGTCTGCAAGCAGAGTTCAAAGTCCTGGAAGTCACTCCCTCCCAAGCCTTACCTATAAGGTTTATGCAGTTGTAGATACTGAAGTGATTCCTCCAGAGCTCTCTTAGGGTCAACTCAGTGTCTGAGGTCACTTCAAAGCACTTTTCAAACACTGTTTTTGTGTAGAGATTTTTGAAGTTACTAATGACCTGCTGGTTCATGGGCTGGATGAGAGGAGTGGTGTTAGGAGGCAAAAACTTCACTGTGATGAACTTGAAGTCCCTAGACAAATAGTCTGCCAAGTTTGGAGGATGAGCAGGAGCATTGTCCAGTACCAGGAGGCACTTGAGTCCCAATTTCTTTTCCTGGAGGTATTTTTTTCACACTGGGACCAAAGACTTGATGGACCCTCTATGAAAATTTGCCTTGTGGCCCATGCCTTATTATTATTAGTTTTCCAGAATACACACAATCTATCCTTGACGACATTGTTTTTCTTGAAAACACTGGGATTTTCTGAGTGATACACAAGTAAAGGCTTCACTTTAAAATCCCCACTAGCGTTAGAACAAAACAAGAGAGCTAGCCTGTCTTTCATAGGCTTGTGTCCTGGCAGTACCTTTTCCTCCTGAGTAATGTATGTTGGTCCTGTTGGGCATTTTATTCCAAAACAGGCCTGTTTCGTCACAATTAAACACTTGGGGTTCGAATTTTTTAGTGTCTACGTACCCCTTAAATTTATTCACAAATTTTTCAGCTGCACGTTTGTCTGAACTGGGTGCCTCACCATGCCTTATCACACTGTGTATGCCACTACGCTTCTTAAATCTGTCAAACCAGCCTCTGCTGGCCTTAAAATCTGATGGCTTCAGAAATACTATCACCTTCTATCTGTATATTGTTTATCCACACCATCAACAACTTCTCAACCTCTTCCACTGTTTTTGATCTATTTTTGGCAAACATGTCGACACCTTTGCAACATCAGCTTCCTTCAGTTCTTTTCTCTTTGCCAGGATAGAAGTGATAGTAGATTTGTTTTTCCGTACATCCATACAAGCTCCCCACATGTACACCACTCTCATATTTTTTTAATACGTATTTCTTTCTTCAGTTCTATGGTGTTCTTCACTTTCTTTACCACAGCGGTGCCACTAGGAAGCTTCTTTGGACCCATGGTGACTTATTTCACAGTCACAATCAATAAATAATCACTAAATACAATGAATTTATTGTGAAATGTTTGGATGAGTGCGCAGGGTAATGTTCACTCAAGGGTAAACAACACTAGACTGGCTCACAGCGCCTGCGTGGCGAGGGGCGCAAGCACGGGCAAGCAGACATGTCTGGTACGCTGGCCGAAACTCTGGGCAACGGCCGAAAGTCGGGGCAAAATTAGGCCTTAAAAAGCGACCGAAACTCGAAGCTGCCGATTGTCGGGGTGGCCGAAACTCTGGGTTTCACTGTACTCATAAATTTGATTAGATTGTGTATAGACATGTCATCACCCTTCCTAGACATATTAATACTAATTAACCCTTTCAGGGTCGAGACCCCGATTCTTAACTCTCTCTCAGGGTCGAAACATTTTCGGAAAAAAAAAATTATTTTTTCTTATGAAATGATAGAGAATCTTTTTCCGATCATAACGCCACCAAAATTATGAAATTTGATCGGAAACTAACGGAATTAGGCTCTCGCGAAGTTATCGGTATCGATGCTATTTACGCATCAGCGATTTCGCCGACTTTGAGCCCTATTTTCGGCAAATTCCAATGTTTCAGTCTACTACAATAATAGCTATTTCTCTAGACCTCCATTTCTTCTATCGATTGAGTACAAGAAACCGCCAATTTACCGATTTCAACTACCCAATAAGGTGGTCAGAACTTGGCAATTTGTCCAATTTCACACAAATTTCAAAAGATGCCAATTTCAAAATAGGGTCCAGAATAAACGAGACAGACATTCCTGGCACTCGAGTAACATTTTATCTGTCCATTAGTCACGTCTCCAGGCCCCTCTTACATTACTTTTGCTTTCCATTTTGAATTTTTATTCTCACAATAAATTGAAGATTTATTATTATGTATATTACTGCATTATTGTAAAAACGGTATAAATGACATCAGCACACTTGTGCAAGAATATTAGAATCGCCAGTTGATGTGTATTGTACGTGTGGCGTGATTTGTTTACTCTTGAACATCGCCAAAAATCGAACATTTTTGCTACTTTGCGCTCAATTTCTAGGTACTTGTCATTGAGAAACCAATCAGAATTATCTCAATTTCTCTAATATATCTTCCATTCTATCAAATGAGACCAAGAAAACGAGAATATAATCATAAATACCATACGAAAATAGACTGCAAAGTCGCTGTTTTAAACTAAAAATACGGTCGGAGTTTTTTTTTCCTCATTATGCACTGTGTGGTGCAGGATTTTTTTTATACTGCGCACACTGACCGCACAGACCCATTCTCTCACATCTAGGCCTACCAGCCTGTTTCTGCTTGATTTGAGGGCGCTAGAATTTAGGCGTACTAGTACGTCAAACGCACTGGCATGTAAGCCGTACTAGTACGTCAAAAACCCTCAAAGGGTTAAGAAGATTAAAGCTGAAAATTGTAAATATTTTTACGATAATCTTTACACTTTTAGATGTGCTGTACAAAGGTGTTATGTGTTTAAGTTTTCATTTCATGCAGACTTAAGCTATGACTAAGCTGTAAAAGTATTGGGGTACAATATGTGGAGTCTTAATCTATTAAGCACATTACATTGTAGCCAGGTTGGGGGCCACTCCTTTCCTGTGGAGTTCTGGGTTTTTAATTGTTTGTTTTTGCCTAACCAGTAGGAGAGACTAATATAGTAGTTTTTTTTTTTGACAAGTCTACATTCTTTAGACAAGAATCACAAATAAGTTTAAACAAAGGACCATAAAAAGCTACATTGTATTATTAGCAAACAATAATTTCTTACTGAACACAGTACTGTATATGTCACCCTCTTTTTAATTAACTGAATTTTGTTTAAGACAAACACACACACATTTTATGAGCACCATTGCTTATTATCTTTCTTAAAATTATACTTTCTTGAACAGGCCACTGAGTGATCCGAGATGTATGAGTCACTGGGTCCAAGAGGGGGTGAAATGGATCCCCACAACAAGTGTATGGGAGGACGCATGTGGTGCGTCTCGGATATATGCGGCATTATTTGTGCCGTGATGACATGGCTGCTAGTTACATATGCTGAATTTGTGGTTTTTACAGTAACACTGGGCACTGCAAATTATCCCATTTATACAACTTTCAATCTTCTACTTTTCAACATTTTTGCATTCCTTGCTCTATCTTCACATGCAAGGGCCATGTTTACTGATCCGGTAAGTTAGAAATTGAAAAGGAATTTTATGGTATAAGTGGATTTGGGTATTTACCCAATATAGGTACAGTGGACTCTCGGTTTTCGTACAGCTCCAAACTCGAACAATTATGTAAGTGTATTTTTGTAAGTGCTTTTGTAAGTGAATTTTTGGGGGTCTGAAACGACTAATCTAATTTACATTCGTCCTTATGGGAACAAATTCGTTCGGTAACGGCACTCGAACAGCATTCTGGAAAGAATTATCAACGAAAACCGAGGGTCCACTGTATAATGTAGATGGCATGGAAATGAATGGAAAATGATAGACAAGTAAAATTATATGATTATAAAATATAAATCAATGTAAATTATGAAATAGTACTACATAGATCTATTACTTGTTTGCATAGATTTTAATTAGACATTTGAGTACGTAATGGGATTCACTTGAAATATTCAAACTGTACACTTCAAAGTGTAGACTAGGGAAGTACGGTACAGTCTGTGATAATTTACAAAGGAAAAATCTACGAAAGTCAGGGAAACCTGAAAGCCGATACTTGCCCTGTATTTTATAATATTTCCTTGTCAGTCGCTGTCTCTAGTGACCTAGGGGGTGAACAGGAACATCGAGACTTGTGCAGTATTAATGTTTTCTCCTTATTTTCCCTGTTATAGGTAAATTTTTAACTGCAGCAAACTGCTTTGACTGCTTTTGTGTTTATACATATGTTTATTAGTTTTTAAGAGCTGCTATTTCCTTTTGTCTGTCCTGCACTGCAATTTATTGAGCTTAAAAATGTTGCTGCTTCTTTTGGCATATTTTAATTTTATCCATCACTGTACTGAAATTGGTTGTTTGTGAGGGGTAGAGGGTTTTTCCAAAGTTGTTTAAGAAAATTGTTTTTGTATAGACATTAAATTGCATAGAACTTGTGGGTTGCCTCTTCTTGTCTCTACCTAATGACTGGTTCAGTAGTTCTCTCCTGCATTTTTGTTAAGTAAAGTGACAAACAAATTGATCTATTATTAAGAATATATTATAGTTACATTACCTTGCATAATTTACCAGAAAGATGTATTGGTAATTTATACTGTTATTGTTGCTTTAATATTATTAATCCAAGGATTTTTTTTTTTTTGAGCAGGGTGCTGTACCAAAAGGTAATGCTACAAGGGAAAACATTCAGCGAATGGGGCTTCGGGAAGGCCAAGTGATTTTCAAATGCCCAAAATGCTGTAGCATTAAACCTGAGCGAGCCCACCACTGTTCTGTGTGCCAGCGGTGTATCCGTAAAATGGATCACCATTGTCCCTGGGTCAACAACTGTGTTGGAGAAAACAATCAGAAGTTCTTTGTGCTCTTCACAGTAGGTCATACATAAGTCTGCATGGGTTGAGTTTACTTGTATTCTTTTTGTAACATTAATATATGACAATATCTCTTAAGTTTTAAATTATTTTACTTATTCAATTGAGAAATCAACTAGGTTTTATTAAAAAAAAAATTAAATTCATCAGTTTTTCTTGTATTTTCCAATATTCTTGGCATTTAATAATAAATTTATTTTTATTGTTGATCTATGTCATATCTTGGTAGACTTGATACATTACTTTATACAGTGGACCCTCGGTTATCGGCTGTAATCCGTTCCAGAAGGTCGGCCTAAAAGCGAAATGGCCAAAAAGTGAAATAATATTTCCCATAAGAATTAATGTAAATACAATTAATCTGTTCCAGACACCCAAAAATATTAACAAAAGTAAATTTTTTAAAGATTAATTATAGCTGTAGTGTAAGCACGCCTCTGGCAAGACAGTGATAGAGTGAATGATGATGAAAGTTTTTCTTTGTCGGGTCACCCTGCCTTGGTGAGAAACGGCCTATGTGTTAATAAAAAAAAAATATTACATACACAAAACAATGAGAACTAAATTAAATAAATACATGAACAATTAAATCAGTATTACATTCGTACCTTTACTGAAGACTCTTGTTGGCTTATGGAAGATAGGAGGAGAGTTTATTGTTTGGAAGGGGAATCCCCCTCCATAAAGACTTCAGGTATCAAAGCCCTCTCTGGGGTTACTTCCCTTCTTTGTCTTTTACTGCCACTAGGACCAGCTTGAGAGTCACTGCACACCTGTCGCACAAAATAACTGTCCAGAGAGTTCTGTTTCTGGCATCTCTTTAACATTTCCCTGAAGTGGGACAAGGTTTTGTCACTGAACATATTGCAGATATGGCTTGTTTCAGCTTGGTCAGGGTGATATTTCTCCACAAAACTTTGCACCCTACTACACATTGCACAAATCTCCTAAATCTCTGAAGAAGGCACTTCCCTCCCTCCCTCCTCCTCCTCTGAAGCAAGTTCCTGAGCTGTGGTCTGTTGCTGTTCCAGATGAAGCTCTTGCAGCTCTTCAGTGGTTAGCTCTTCCTTGTGGTCCTCCACCAACTCTTCCACATCTTCACCACTAACCTCCAACCCCATGGACTTCCCCAAAGACACAGTAGATTCCACAACAGGCGTAGGGTCCTCAGGGTCAGCCCCAAACCCTTCAAAATCCCTCTCTTGGACACGTTCTGGCCACAACTTTCTCCAAGCAGAGTTCAAAGTACTGGAAGTCACTCCCTGCCAAGCCTTACCTATAAGGCTTATGCAATGGAGGATATTGAAGTGATTCCTCCAGAACTCTCTTAGGGTCAAATCAGTGTCCGAGGTTGCTTCAAAGCACCTTTGAAACTGCTTTGGTGTAGAGTTTTTTGAAGTTAGAAATGACTTGCTGGTCCATGGGCTGGATGAGAGGAGTGGTGTTAGGAGGCAAGAACTTCACTGTTATAAAACGGAAGTCCACAGACAATAGGTTTACCAAGTTTGGAGGATGAGCAGGAGCATTGTCCAGTACCAGGAGGCACTTGAGTGACAATTTATGTTCCAGGAGGTATTTTTCACACTCGGCCCAAACACATCATTGACCCACTCTTTGAAAATTTGCCTTGTGACCCATGCATTATTATTAGCTTTCCACATCACACACAATTTACTCTTGAAGACATTCTTTTTCTTGAACATTCTGGGATTTTCAGAGTGATACACCAGTAAAGGCTTCACTTTGAAATCCCCACTAGAGTTACCACAGAACAAAAGAGTAAGCCTGTCTTTCATAGGCTTGTGTTCTGGCAGTGCCTTTTCCTCCTGTGTAATGTAGGTCCTCTTTGGCATTTTCTTCCAAAAGAGGCCTGTTTCGTCACAATTGAACACTTGTTGGGGAAGGAATCCTTTAGCCTCTACGTAACCCTTGAATTCCTGCACAATTTTTTTCAGCCGCACATTTGTCAGAACTTGCAGCCTCGCCATGCCTTACCACACTGTATGCCACTACGCTTCTTAAATCTCTCAAAACAGCCTTTGCTGGCCCTAAATTCACTAACAGCAGCACTTGTTCCAGGCATTTTATTTACGAGATCCACATGCCTTGCCTTCTCACAAATGATCGACTCCACAACACTATCTCCCGCTAATTGTTTTTCGGTGATCCACAACAACAATAACTTCTCCATATCTTCCATTATTGGTGACCTTTGTTTCGTTAGCAAATTTATAACTTTCGCAACATTAGCTTCCTTGATTTCTACTTTCTTTGCCAGGATGAAAGTGATTGTTGATTTGTTTTTCCCATACATCCTGGCAAGTTCCAGCACCCACACACCACTCTCATATTTTTCAATAACTTCTTTCTTAAATTTCATCGTGTTTCTCATTTTCTTTACCAAAGGAAGCTTACTAGGAACTTTCTTTGGGGCCATGGTTACTGATTTTGCAGTTGCACTTAATCAATAACCACCAAAAACAATGGATTATAGCGAAATGTTTGGATGAATGAGCAGGAGCTTCCTCACTTGCCCAGAGACACAGACAAACTGACTCAGGAACACGCAAGCAGCTGGCGGGTTGACGTGTCCAATACGGCTGATAACCGGAAGAAAATTTTGGCCAAAAAAGCAGCAGATAACTGAGTTGGCCGATAAACGGAACGCCCGATAACCGAGGGTCCACTGTACTGTCAACTGTGAAATTGTTTTTCTGAATTTATGTTTTAAATCTGATGTTTATCAAATGTAACAATACACAATTTATTTTATTTTTGTGAATAGTCAAGTATCTTTTATATCCTTGTACATATGAAGTAAATCAGAAATTATTTTTACTATTTACAGGGCCTGAGGGCCTGTAAATAGAGTAAACAATATCTTCATTTTAATGTGTTTGCTTTTACATTAAAAAGATACTGATGTTTATGATTACTTAAAATGTAAAGACTGCTTAAACACTTACATAGCTGTAGAATGTGTGCTCAGTTACTTAAAACTAAATATTAATTATATACCATTTTTAATTTGTTTTGCTTTGAAGTTAAAATGGCATTACCTTCCCCAGTTCTACATTGCTCTGCTGAGCCTCCATGGTCTGTTCCTGGGCATTTACCAGTTCGTAATCTGCGTCAAGAGTGAGTGGCGTGAATGCTCCTCATTCTCCCCTCCTGCAACGGTTGTCCTCTTGCTGTTCCTAATTTTTGAGAGTTTGCTATTTGCTATTTTTACTGCAGTAATGTTTTTCACACAAGTTAATGCTATCTGGAATGATGAAACGGTGAGTGAAACTATGTACTGTTGTTACAAAACTTCCTCCACCTCAGTGGCGTTGCTAGGGTTGGTGTCACCCGGGGCGGCATCTTTGATGTCACCCCCATGAAATCCAAGGGCTGGGGGATGGGGGGAGTAAACTCCAGTTATGTCACTACTGCATGCCCAGTAACTAATGCTTAGCAATGAGAACGTTTAAGGGCCATAAACCAAACAGGAGAATACTTCTCAACTTTTTTAATAATAAAATAAATAATCGTAGTAATATTGAGGAAAAACTCAAATACCACTTTGAGTACAGGCAACAGATCCTACATTTATTCATCTTCAACAATGCAAAAAAAAAAAACTTGAAAAATAAAGAAAAACATTGCAATATCAGAGAAACACTTGTTCCGATTTGACCATGAGTACAGGTAACATCTCAGTGAATCTAATCTTACATTTCCTTGCCTTCACTCCTACAAAATCATCTATCACATCATCAAAATCAATGATTTTCCCTATACAGTGGACCCCCGAGTTTCGTAAAAACTTCACTCCTGAAGTCTGCTCAAGTGCCATTACCGAACAAATTTACTCCCTTAAGGAAAAATGTCACGTAGGTTAGTCTATTTCAGACCCCCAAAAATACTTTTCCACAAGCACTTACAATATTATACTTACATAAATGTACGATTTGGGTTTACGAACTCGGGGTCCACTGTACAGTGGACCCCGAGTTCAGAAACTTCACTCCTGAAGTCTGCTCAAGTGCCATTACCGAACGAATTTACTCCCTTAAGGAAAAATTTCACGTAGGTTAGTCTATTTCAGACCCCCAAAAATACACTTCCACAAGAACTTACAAAATTATACTTACATAATTGCACGATTTCCGGGGTATTCGTTAACCGAGGGTCCACTGTATAGGCTTATTTGTACTCTGTAATCATATAAGAGGCTATATAGAAACAAAGAATTCTTCTCTTATGTGCTGCAGCACTGTTTTGGGCATTAGTGTCACCTTCTTTAGAGGCTCTATGGTGTCACTCCTAGATGGTGTCACCCGGGGCGGCCCCCACCCTTACGACGCCACTGCTCCACCTCCTGTTTTAACCCATGGGGTAGATTATAATGTATATATAATTATAGTCTTTTTTGGGAAAAATGATTGGCATTTATATTGTAGTAAATGCATATACAATTGCTTATTCTTTTCAATTTTTTCTATTTTTCACAAAAGCCGCATCTGCAGCCATAGGCATGAGCAGAAAAATATACTGCGTTGCAAGTGAGCCAGGCTGTATGAGGAAAAATGAGATGTTTTCTTTTTCCAGCACTACATTTATCATTATCAAGTTAATCACCTCTTATTTATCAGTCTTCTCCATTCCTCTTCCACATACAGTGGACCCCCGAGTTTCGTAAAAACTTCATTCCAGAAGCCTGCTCAAGTGCCATTACCGAACAAATTTACTCCCTTAAGAAAAAATGTCAATTAGGTTAGTCCATTTCAGACCCCAAAAATACACTTACAAAAGCACTTACAATATTATACTTACATAATTGTACGATTTCCGGGGTTTACGAAACTCGGGGGTCCACTGTAGTTGTATACGGGTATATGAATTTCACGTGCTTTATTAAAAGAACCTTTTTGTGAGTGATAGTGATGTAACATTTTAATGGTCAGTTTATGATTATTTTCATGGGAGAATGGAGACTTGGTTATACAGTACATTGGGAATGAGAAGTGTGAGGGGTAATCAAGTTTGATCCAAATTAAAATCCCTTCCATGGTATCAAGGTGCCATCCAAAAGTTTTAATTAAAAGAAACTTTTGTAACAACTAGCAAGGTAACATTATTGATTATCAAGTAAGAAATACAAAAATCTTCATCTTTCTAGAAACTGGCCATATCCCACTGAGGCAGGGTGGCCCAAAGAAGAAAAACAAAAGCTTCTCTTTTTAAATTTAGTAATGTATACAGGAGAAAGGTTTACTAGCCTTTGCTCCTGACATTTTAGTCTCCTCTTACAATATGCATGGCTTAAGAGAAGAAGAATTCTGTTCCACTTCCCCATGGAGACAAGAGGAAATAAACAAGAACAAGAATTAGTAAAAAATTAGAAGAAAACATAGAGGGGTGTGTATATTTATGCTTGTACATGAATGTGTAGTGTGACCTAAATGTAAGTAGAAGTAGCAAGATGTACTTGAAATCTTGCATGTAAATACAGAGATAACAAAAGGAAATAAAAATGGTTTTGTTACCACTGTTATATTCGGGTAAGCTGATAGTGTAGTCTTATTTTTTTATAATTTTAGTGCTTATAATGCTGAATGTAACTTTAGAATATAGATTTTTGATGATACTTACCATTGTTTCCATTTTGAATTGAATTGATCTTTCAAATAATTAGTAATCATACTGAGTAAAGTACAGGAGGGCCCCATCTTACAGGGCTTCACTTTACAGCGTTTTGCTAATACAGCCTCTCCTCACTTAACGACAGAGACCCCGTCGGTAAACGATTTCATCGCTGATCGAGGAATCACCCCTTACTGACACTTCAAAAGTGTCACCATCGAAAATTAAAACATTTAGTTTTATGTTTGTTGGGAAATTCCTTTCAATCTGTTTATTATTAACGGTAATACAGCATGAAATAGGTCAATGACTTACTTCCAAGATATTCCAGGAAACACTTACATAGCTGATTACTTGAAAAAAATCAAGAAAATCACACTTTTTTCCAGTCTTTGCATAGGGTAAGCGTGATCTTTTATAGTTACCCTTCAGGCAGGTAACGTTTTCTGTAATGGTTGCGATCACTTTTTTTTATTATTATTACCATCCACATACCTTGTTCACTGAGTTTAATCATTTATTAAGCTGGCATGAGACAGAATGTAATAATAATAATAATTAATAATAATAATAATGATGATGATAATCGCTCTGGAGTGCTTTAGATGTCAGCTACCAAACCTATACGAAATACGTATGACATTTACAGCGCCCCAGAGTGATTATTAATTATATTATTATTATTATTATTATTATTATTATTATTATCATTATCATCACCATCAACATACCTTGTTCACTGAGTATAACACTTTCTTAAGCTGCCACGAAAGACAGAAAATGTCAACACACAGACGAACACACCAGCTGATCCCTTGACTGTGTACTTCTTTTGTACTTCTTCCATTTTCCTCTTGTTTTTCTGCTTCCAAGTGCTGCTGCATGTCTGTTGTGCACTCCATAGTACAAGATAGAGTTATAAGTGCAGCAGCACTTGGAAGAGGAAAATGGAAGAAATACAAAAGAAGGTCACAGTAAAGGGATCAGCTGGTGTGTTCGTCTGTGTGTTTACATTCTGTCTCTCTCATTGCAGCTTAAATAAGACATGATTAAACTCAGTGAACAAGGTACGTTGATGGTGATAATAATAATAATAATAAAGATTTATTTCTTGTAATAATAACAATCGCTCTGGAGTGCTTTAAATGTCAGCTACAAAACCTATACAAGTGCTGCTGCACTTCTATCTTGTACTATGGGGTACACAATCAAGTACAAATTTGTACAAATATGTAGTCTTGGAGACTTTAGTGTACTGAGTGGCTGTAAGAAGGAGATTGAGATGCGTGACCCAAGTTCTCATACGGCATACAATTTTTTTTTTTTTTTTACTCATCGGAGAGCCTGTCGTAACTCTTGAGTTGTCAGTTGTCGGAGAGCCTGTACAGTGGTTTTCAATTATACCCATTTCTTCATTTATTCAGTCTGCATACATTATATATATTCACCACTCACTATAAGCTAGGTACAAAAATATTTTAAGGTATACACTGCTACACACAGTGTTCCCACATGGTATTTATGGTAGGTCAACACATACACACAATGTTCCCACATGGTAACTATGATAGGTCAACACATACAACGTTCCAACATGGTAGTTATGGTAGGTCAACACACACACTGTTCCCACATGGTAGTTATAGTAGGTCAACACACACTGCTACACCTGTTCATTTCAAAATTTTGCACGACCTGCCAGAAATGACCTTTTGGTCAAAGTTCCATGACCTGTATCTCTGGAACCATTTGAGCTACAGACTTGGGAAAAAAAATCTCATTTTCTCACTGAAATTTATAAGTGTGCCAATTCTAAAGAAAATCGAAGAGGTGCCGTGAAAAAATTGCAAAATTTTGGTTGAACTAACATGGAATGTCTCATGTATTTTTTAAACCTAGCTCTATTGCTCACTTAATATATGATAGTGTAAACATGTTATCAGGCTTTTATATGCATTTGAAAGTGAAAAAAAGGCTATGTTTCACTTTACAGCAATTTTCATTTTACAGCGGTAGCCTGGAACCTAACTTGTGTATAAGTGGGGCACTCCTGTCTAAGATAATCATAAAATAAGATACTTTTAACTCAGCATTATTATTACTATTGTTATTCTTAATCTTATTATTATTATTACTTTTATTGATATTTTGTTTTTTATTATTTTTATTTTTATTATTTTCGCAGGGTATTGAGCAATTGAAGAAAGAGCAGGCCAGTTGGGAGAAAAAGTCACGATGGCGAAGCATCCAAGCAGTATTTGGTCGATTTTCTCTCACATGGTTCAGCCCATTCACAACGCCACCTCTGCCAACAAAAACTCACTCCTACATGTATGCAGTATAGCTTCTTTATAGTTGCTGTCAATAACTCCATGAGGTTACAGAGAATAATCATCGAGTCATGGGTCAAATTTGGGTACTAGACAAGGTCGGGTCATAGCTTCATCATACTTGCTCAGACGTATACCATGGTATGTTCGTTGGTCCTATGGTCACCCAGATAATCATGCTCTATATTATGAGCAGAGGTAACAAGTCATCGTCATGTCGATGTGTAAAGGATTGTGACATCCTTAGGGCCATATGAATCCCTTAGTTAAAATCGTTAATATTGAGTGTGGTGGGGCAAGTATTATGCTTTGATGGTGTAGCCAGTCACGGTCCTGATGAATATTGCAATCATACTCAAATCACATTTGAAGTACTTAACTGAAATGTGGTCGGATTTTATTCTTTCTTGTCATCTCATGATGTGTATATAAATACAGTAGGGCCCCAGCTTATGATAATATTTTCCTGAAACTTCATATATCAAGTGTTGGGTACTCAGAACCTATTTTCCTATAGATACCCATGGTATAATCAGAGATGTGTTTCCGAGCCATAATATTCCTCATTTAATTTCCTTTATTTATTTTAACTAAGAATATGTGTCCTATGTATTTTACTTTCAGTACTATTCATTTTCACTTACAAATGGTATTAAACATTAATTAATTTATAAATGTTAATTAAATAGAATAGAGCTGCAATACAGTAAACATGACAGTACATATGTGTAGGGGCAGTAAGCAACAGCTGAAATGTCTAAGAGGGAGGGGAAGACAGAAGGATGAGGTTAGAGTAATGGATGGGGGGATGGGAGGGAATAGGACCAAGGGGAGGAGGGAATGAGTAATAGATATATAGGGTGGGAAGGTATTAGTGAGTGTTTGAGGTATGGTGTGGCATGAAGGCTTGTGCCTCTTCCACTGAACATGCTGAGTATGTGGAAGCAGTTTGGAGATCCCACAGCCTAACCAAACCCATAAGATAATCATGAATATTAAATCTGTGACTCTTTATTAATCTCTAACATAAGAGCTCTCTATTTGATTTTTTTTCTTTTTTCCCCTCAACAGCCATCTGCCAAGGCAGGGTGACCCAAAGAGGAAAACATACTCACCATCATTCATTCAATCACTGTCTTGCCAGAAATGCATTGACATCACAATTCAGAGTTCCCTCCGGCTGCACCATCCCCACTTTCCCTTCAGAGTGCAGGTACTTCCCTTCTCACATCCATGACTCAAGTCAGGCTAACTGGTGTCCCTGAATCTCTTTACAAAAGTTACCTCGCTCACAGCAACAGCACATCCATTAAAAGCCATGTGTTCCCATGCACTCGTATCTAACACACTCACAAACCAGCTCGTTTCTCAAGGCCCTAAAACTCAAAGACTATTTTACCCCCACCCTCCTATTCCTAGGATGACCTCTACCCCTCCTATATTCCTTCCCAGATTAATGCATCCTCTTTGTATATATAAAGTGAGCACACACAAAGTATGAATGCATGTGCTAAAATTCGAACAAAGAAAAACGTTTATAATTCAGTCATAAAAAAATAAATTGTTAAATTATGTTTTTTTTACCAATCTCTAGCAAAAAAAAGTGAGCCCTATATTCATATGAATAAAATAAACATATGTAAAGTATTAATTCACTTGATAAAAACAGTGAGAAAAAATTATCTGTTTAAAATAATTTGTTTGATTATTTGTAATGATCATAAATGCAGAACAATGTTCATAAGTAATTAATTGGTTACAAAGTGCCAATGTCATAATTAGTGCAAAGCATCATAAGTTGGGACCCCTACTGTATATATTATCAGGTAAAATTAGTAATTTCATAAATTTGTTGAATTTTGGCTCTTCCAGAAGTCCTCAAAAGAAAAGACTAGTATCATTCATAGTCATCTAATGTTGTACATATATGTCTCGCCATTTTTTTTTTTTTTTTAATTTTTTTTTTTTACATACTTATTGAAGTTTGAATTGATATATTTTGTATTAACTTGTATCAAAATTATAATTGAACTTTACATTTTCATACAAATATTTAATATGTATTAGCCATTGTTTAAACCCTCCTTTGAAGGATATTCTTTATTCTTTGTAATGGTTGTGTGACAGAACCAAAGAAGTTGGTGACCTACAGTATTGGCTCTGATGAAGGTGGGCAGAAGTATATTAGCATATCTCTTTTGGGTTGTGTCTTATATTTGTCTGAAAATTTAAATGCTAGGGATATAAATGCAAGAACTTATTTGCATTATCCCAGAAACAGCAAGGATTATATTTGAAAGATATATTCAAGTTTTATAACTAAATACAGGTAGAATGTTACTAAATGATACATATGAAGCAGTGTTCACTGCTGATTTGTATTGTAATGCCTTCTCTAAAGGTATCGATAAACCTTTTATTTTTAAAAGAACTAAAGCCTTAGAGCGTAACTGAATGTGTGGGGGAAAAGCTAATTGTACTTTCAGGTGTCACCATGTGGGCAGGAAATACAGTAACTGTTACAGATACAAATGCATATACTCAAATGTTTCCTATACAGTCAGTTATCTCATTCAGACTATGAAGGATAAATGAAAACCAGACTGTGCTTTGAGTGTACCAGTTTGTAGCAATGTGTAATGTATGAACCTCTTGACTGTCCAAGATTCTCCTAGTCTCATTCCAGATTTATAGGTGAACTGGTATCTACAGTAACTATCCTAGACTATTACAGCACTACATTCCCAAACCATTAATGAAGAAGATAAACCTTGGGAAAGTCATCATATTTGTTTTGATGCCTTGAATATCCAAGACCTACTTATTCAGATATATAAATGACTAAATTATTAAATTTAAAATTAAAAGAGAACATATAAAATTTCATGGCATGTTTTCACATCATTTTAAACAAAATTGCATGTCATTATACCTTAAGTTGGTAGAGATTAGATTTTGCCACCGAAGTGGTTAGAAGTTGTGAATAATTAATATTTCAAAATATTTCAAATAATGAAGAGAATATTGGTGTTGTTGGTTCTCGTGTGATGCTGATATAGCAAATGGATTGACCAGTTTCAAGTTGGTAGGATTTCTGACTAATTACCATATGTCTCAAATAATTATTAAGACTTACCTGTGAGAATATTAGTGTTGTGGACTCTAGTGTGATGCTGATATCATAAGTGCAGTGGCTCATTGAAGAATTTTGCTACTTTCATATCATTAATAGCAGATTAAATAATTATTGTTTTAAACTTAAACATGGCATGAATGTTCCATAATATGTATATAAAAAAAGAGTATTAGCAGAATGCAGGTAAACAGTGAAAATGCTATTTTTTCAACACAGGGCAAGATTATTCAAATTATATTGTTAACAGTGTAGCAAGCATTAATGTAGGTGTTATGGTCAGAGAAATCTGTCTTACTGTGCCTTATGATTTGGATCACCCTTGCTTCCCTCTCCCATACCCATCTCAATTTGGACCCAGTGGTGGACCCAACCATAATATTTTACAAATGTGAACAGATGATATACATCCTTGATTATGGAGTTTGTCAAGAAAAAGCATTTAAAAAAAAAAAAAAAAATGCAGATGTTATAATACTATGTTACTACCTGTAAGAACTGGAAGGCTGTCTTTGGTGTTTTTGACCTTGTCTTCCTTGGTTCTTTATTCTGCTCAAATGTTTTTGCACCAAATACAGTGGTACCTCGAGTTACGATATTTTTTCGTTCAAGAATGCTGTTCAAGTGCCATTACCAAACGAATTTATCCCCATAAGGAATAATGTAAAATAGACTAGTCCTTTTACACCCCCAAAAATATACTTACAAAAGCATTTAAAAAAATAAACTTACATAAAAGGGCGATTTTGGGGACCATCGTAACTCGAGGTACCACTGTACTAGTAACTTAATTCTCTTATTTATTTACAGTACTTTTAGGTATTGTTTTTCTACATATACTAATTCAGCTATTCTTAAAGTCTCCACTCCATTACAAATTCAGCTTTCCTCTCCACATTGTTTTTAGGTACAGTAAATTTGCCCTTAAAATCTAAATGTTAATAGAAGTACTGGTTGTAAATATTTTTATGATAGTCCTGTTGTGGGCAGTTTTTCCTCTTAGAATTACAGATAGAACATATAAAATGGTATCCCCCCAAAACAAAAATGGAAAATTAGATATATAATATGAACTATCTTTCTATAAAGTGAAGATCACTGTATGAGCAATGCTTTTTTAATGTTTTTTTTATATAAATAAAGTAATAATATAAAGTGAAGATCTTACAATCCTTATGCCTAGTGAGGCAAGAAGACAATCTCACATTGCATCAAAATATTTTGCATATAAATTTTTTGTTCATTTTTGTTTGCTGGTATTCAGGTACAGTGGACCCCCTGAGTAACGAACACCCCGGAAATCGTACAATTATGTAAGTATAATATTGTAAGTGCTTGTGGAAGTGTATTTTTGGGGGTCTGAAATAGACTAACCTACGTGACATTATTCCTTAAGGGAGTAAATTCGTTCGGTAATGGCACTTGAGCAGGCTTCTGGAATGAAGTTTTTACGTTACTCAGGGGTCCACTGTATTTACTCTATGCATACAAATTGATTATCACTTTGTGGTGGTATGTGAAGCAAAGTTTTCTATTTTATTTTTTACTACAGCTGTTATTTCTTATCAAGGGTGACTCTAAAAGAACCACATTCAAATGACTCTCTGAGCTGCAACATCCAGACCCATCCTTCAGAGTGCAGGTATTGCACTTCCCACCTCCAGATGTATAATGAAAATCAATATTGACACATCTGACTTGTTGCTGAGATAATTCTAATCAATTTATGCATTTCACTTAAAGTTTATACAGTCTTCACGAAAAACATATCATATACTATGTAGAATTTAACAACATTGGTATCTCTGTTACTGTTGTCTGCAGTACTTTTATATAATAACACTACTGTTTATTTCCCGTAAAACTGCACCTTCATTTAGTGACTGCCAAATCATTACTATACATTCTTTTTGTTGTGGTATCATATACAGTGGACCCCCGAGTTTTGGTCACCTCGGAAATCGAACAATTATGTAAGTGCTTTTGTAAGTGTATTTTTGGGGGTCTGAAATGGACTAACCTACTTGATATTATTCCTTAAGGGAGTAAATTCATTCGGTAATAGCACTTGAGCAGCCTTCTGGAATGAATTATGACCGAAACTTGACGGTCCACTGTACGCAGATTTTCTGGCTGTGTAAAAATTTGATGCTTAAGAGCCAAAATGTCCATCCAGTATAAATTGTCATGCAGTACTTCATTTAAACTTGCTATAAATTAGTCTCACTAATTCTTTCTTCTTTCTTTCAACACGTCGACCGTTTCCCACCGAAGCGGGGTGGCCCAAAAGGAAAAACGAAAGTTTCTCCTTTTACATTTAGTAATATATACAGGAGAAGGGGTTACTAGCCCCTTGCTCCCGGCATTTTAGTCGCCTCTTACGACACGCATGGCTTACGGAGGAAGAATTCTGTTCCACTTCCCCATGGAGATAATAGGAAATAAGAACAAGAACTAGTAAGAAAATAGAAGAAAACCCAGAGGGGTGTGTATATATATGCTTGTACATGAATGTGTAGTGTGACCTAAGTGTAAGTAGAAGTAGCAAGATGTACCTGAAATCTTGCATGTCTATGAGACAGAAAAAAGACACCAGCAATCCTACCATCATGTAAAACAATTACAGGCTTTCGTTTTACACTCACTTGGCAGGACGGTAGTACCTCCCTGGGCGGTTGCTGTTTATCAACCTACTACCTATTTCTCACTAATTCATCCTACTCAATTTATCACATGCATTATATGTTGCATGAAGCTTAAAGATTACTATAAATTTAAATTTGTTAATTTAAGCTAGGTTATTTTATTTTTCATCATATATCAGTGCAGTATGTACTTTAGATCTGAAATTACCTGTTTATCTTTTCTTTACTTAATTTTCCAAAGATTCTGGCAAACTCAGAAATGTATAAAAGGATATCAGAATGTACAGACATCATTACCTGTGGTTTACAAATTGACTTTAATTAATATATGTCTGTATTAACCTGGAATTAGATTTTTTACATTTAGCTTAGTTTCTGAGACAGTAATCATGTTGTATTAATATTGGTAGAATTACCGACAATATGTTAAGTAAAAGGACACAAATGCAACTAATGTGACATTTTATTGTGGCAACGTTTCGCTCTCCAGGAGCTCCTGCAGAGCGAAACATTGCCACAATAAAATGTCACATTAGTTGCATTTGTGTCCTTTAGTAATCATATTTGTGACTACTGTATTTAACAGGCCTCTGGCTGGAGTGTTGGGTCCTGTACGAGTTCTGCATTGTTAATGTGGCCATAGAATATTCTTGCTTTTTTATTTCTTTGCCAGGTATTTTTTAAACACACCAGCCATCTCCCACCAAGACTGGGTGACCCAAAAACAAAGAAATACTTTCACAAAGTTTCTTCTTTTTACATTTAGTAATTTATTTGGGAGAAGGGGTTACTAGCCTCTTGCTCCCGGCATTTTAGTCGCCTCTTACAACATGCATGGCTTACAGAGGAAAGATTCTTCTCCACTTTCCCATGGAGTTTAAATAGATTTTTTTTTTCTTCATCAAACTGGCCACAATCCACCGAGGCAGGGTGACCTAAAAATAAAAACGAAAGTTTCTCTCTTTAACTTTAGTAATGTATACAGGAGAAGGGGTTACTAGCCCCTTGCTCCCTGCATGTTAGTTGCCTCTTACGACACACATGGCTTACAGAGGAAGAATTGTTTTCCACTTCCCCTTGAAAATATGAGGAAATAAACAAGAACAAGAACTAGCAAGAAAATAGAAGAAAACCCAGAGGGGTGTGTTTATATATATATATATGCTTGTACATGCATGTGTAGTGTGACCTAAGTGTAAGTAGAAGTAGCAAGATGTACCTGAAATCTTGCATGTTTTTGCAAGACACCAGCATTCCTACCATCATTGTAAAACAATTACAGGCTTCCGTTTTACACTCACTTGGCAGGACGGTAGTACCTCCCTGGGTGGTTGCTGTCTGCCAACCTACTACCTAGATTAAATAGATTTTTTTTTTTTTCCCCCTCAACAAGTCGGCCGCCTCCCACCAAGGCAGGGTGATATATAGATATATTTTAATATATTCTGTAGTTGACCAAGTCCTTTGACTTATGGTAAAGCTTTTCAGATAGAAAGAGAGGGAGACTATGAAGTATTTTTACATCAGCATGAGGCACCTGTATAGAACATAAGATTAAGAGAACATGTTCCTTTTCTTTTCTGCCTTTTTGGACATTTTTTCTCAAAACTAAAAGGTCACAGTAATTAAGGTTAATATGTCTACTGTCTGTAATCATTGCATATTAATTTTCTCATACACGGTAAAATCTCTAATTGATGGACCTCCATTTAACAGATTTCAGAAATTATAGACAAAAAAAATTGGCCAGACAAATGGAATCATCAAACAAAATGGAAAAATTTTGTAATTCCAGAATCTGTTTGTAGTGATAGTGTCTGGTTGCCTTCTGAATCATCAGACCTTGTCCGATAATTCTGACATCTGTCTTGTATGGGCCAGAGCATCCACATCCAGGACCTGTGTGTTTTCATTGTTCCTTGAGCCATAGGCCTCCCATGCCAGTTTATTACCTGTGCTCACTCACACACTCATCATTTAGTCCCCAATTTTCCCTGGATTTACAGTGTTTTTGTGTGACTCTATCAACATATTAAGTAAAGTGTAATTAACAATGGCTTTTAAAGCAAGTAGTGGTACTAAGAGGAAATGTATGGTTCTCAGTGTTAAGCAGAAACTTGAACTAATAAAGAAAGTTAAGTCTGGCATCTCAGTGACACGAGTATGTGAGGAGTATAGTGTTAAGAAACAATGATATCTGTAGAAGCAGGGATAGACTTAAAGAGTGCCATTAAATTTAGTGTAGATGCTAACCATAAAGGTTCACCAGTTGGTCTTCTCAGCCATCTACATTTTCACTAGTAGAGCTTTACAGTTTCCCTGATTCAGAATAAAAGTGAATAAAAGTTATTCTGAGTCACCACTATCAGTCACGGCAGTTTACTCCTCATCTCCACCACAAAAAGGTAAGTAAAATTACTGTAAATTATGTACTATAAAGTTAGTGTCCTATACAGTCCTGTACTGTAGTCTTCTGTCCAGTAGTCTTCTGAATCAGTGAACCGATTCAGACCTCTGTCCGCTTGTTAATTTCATAATTCGGAATTATGGACAATCTGCAATAATGTACACCCCCTACCCCCTATTAGTATTCACTGTATATCCATTTTTTTGTTATTTCTTTAAAAATAACTTTCATCTGGTTTTAGCCCTTGTGCAGTCATGCAACCAATAATTAATTGAGATGAATCACTCATCAAAATTCTCAGTTTTGGTGCTGGCAATACTTTGTTTGATGATGATGAGGTCTCTGGGTCAGATGATAATGCAAAGGCTTTTGAAAAGTTTTCCCAGAAAATGGAGGATACGACTGGTGATGGTGGTGTCCTGTAAGTGGAAGTGCATCCAGGCATTGTTGGAGATATACCTGGTGGGGCAAATGTCACATTCCACTACAGTGCCTACCTTCAATATAGCGATGAGCATTTTGACTCATCTTGGCTTCGCAGCAAACCAGTGAAGAAGAAATTGGATTGTGGAGAACTGCTGTCAGGGCTGAATAGTGCCATTAAGACAAGGAAGGATGAGACAGCGAGTTTCCTTGTAAAGTCTCCATGTGCTTTTGGGGAGCTTGGATTTCAGCCAATAATTCCTAATAATGAGACAATTCTGTATGAAATATATGTTATCTCTTTTATTGATTGTGATGCAGGGGATGTTTATGAGAATTTGGACAGTAAGGAACAGCATGCTGTCGCTTTTCAAGATAAGTTGTAAGCTGCTCGTGGATTCCATCGCAAGGGTAATGAACATTATCATGAAGGAAATTTATTTGCTGCAAAAGATGCATATTTTCGTGCTGCTTGGATTATGGAGAATGCTTGTCTAAAGGATGAGAAAGAGGAGGAAGAAAGAGGAACCCTTCTAATAAAAATGCACAGTAATATAACACAGGTGTTTCTGGATATGAATGAGCCAGCTCGAGCATGTACTCAGTGCAATAAAGGCTTAGCTGTAAAAGGGGTTCATTCAGATGACATCATTGCTAAAGATGCATGATTTTAAAGGCTTGTGCTGTATGACCCCTGTGGTTTAGCGCTTCTATTTGGTTATAATAATAATAATAATTATTTAAAGGTTCATGTAAAGCACTTGCATGCTCAGCGTCTGAAACTAAACAAGATGGATATCAGTTCAGAGTTAGAAGTGATGCTACATAAAGAACAGAAATATGAGGCACAGGAGCAGCTCATGTACAAGCAAATGTTTGAACCTCATGTATAGAGTTCAACTGGAATCCTTGAGGAGAATGTTGTAAAGGTTAAAAAATGTAAGAAACAAGATGTAAACCATAATGCTGTAGTGCCTTAAGTTTGACGAGAATTTGAGAGTTGTTGAACAGGCAATATTGTGCTTTATTGCTGACCCTAATATGAATGAACTGCAATTTCCTAGCAACTTGTCACCAGTGGAGATTGGCTGTGTGATGGCAGCTGCAAATGCTGCTGATTGCATTATGAGTGTTAATCCAAATGGTACTGAGACAATCTTAAAAATTATGAAAAAGTAGTACAGTAGCAACCTTTTTGGAATCCATGATTAAGTTTTAGTTTTCTTTATCGTCAAAAGGATATTGAATAAGTTACAATGAGTATGCTGATGGTTAATTGAGGTTATACAGGTCCACATTCCTTTATCTGAAACCCATGGGGCTAGTAGTGTTTCGAATTTCAGAATGAGGGTTGGGTCTAGGGCAGCACCCCATAATCAAACATTAGCACTGCAGCAAAAACGTATGAATATTCACACTAAGTGGGATAAATAAAGACTACAAATACTACTACAGTTTATTTATTGAGTAATATATTGATAAATGAAATAATGGGATAATTATAGACCAGGAACATGATTCTCAAGACGATTGACAAATGGCATTTTTAAAGACTTCTTCAAGTGTCATCTGTCTTATTAACGTAGGTTTCTGTCTAAGCAATCTCTCTCTAACTGAGTAAATTGCCATAATCTCTTGCTCACTGATAAATGGACATTGTTCAAGGCCAGCAATTAACTTATCACACATTTTCACCATATCGTCTATGGGGACTTTTTCACCTGTGTTCACAATGTCATCATCATCACTACTATTCTCATGCTTATTTGTATTTAACACCATTTCAGCAATTTCACCATCACTCAAGGAATGCACAACAGGTGCATCACTGTCAATGTTCAGCATTTCTTCGATGTCTACTTTCTGCGTTATTGATAACGTCAGATGCTTCCTTTTCTTTTTCTCACTGTTACCCATAGGGGTATCTGCAGCTCTTTTTGACATTTTCACAGTGATATTAAACAAAGTCACAAAATAAAAAGCAAAAACAAAATATCAGCAAACAGCAGACACACGTGTGAACACTACAAGTGCTGAGACACAACTGAAGCCTGCCACTCTGGCTGTCAGTACTGGGTCACGCCACCACATGGCGGCGTTGGAGTTATGTAGAGATGACTGATGCTCCACACTCCACGAAAAAACTTCAGTTTTCAAAACTTTTCAAATTTCAGAATTTTGGATAAAGGACTGGACCTGTACTGTAATGCAATGGGATAAAAAATAAATTAGTCTTATAATTTACACTTATCAATTTATATTTGATAATTTATTTTTTTCTAAGAAATTCCTAAATTTTGGGATTTTTTTTTTTAAATGTTAAAAGCACTTAGCTAAGCAGTCTTATGTTTGCATTAAAAATATGATCTAATGAGACTCCATCTTTGTAACTAAACTCTTTGTTGCAAATTATGAAAAGGTAAAGTGTGTTGAAAACCCATGATTCACCAATGAGCACATTGGTTTTCAGATGCTGTGAATTTAAAAAAATCTTGCTTACCCAGCTGCTGTTACATTGGGAGCACATAGTCCCTTGTCAGGCATTTTGGGATTTTGCTTTGTTACATTTTGTTAGAAATGGTTAATCTAGTTTGACCTGACCTAAAATAATGTATGTAAAAAAGTAGGCTATGAGTCTAATGTTTGAAAACTTACTTTGTGCACAAAGTGCTGTCAATACTTTTTCAACATTAATTAATTCATCTACAACCACACATTTGCCTTTGGGGAGGATTATTGAGACAGACTGGGCTTAGAATAAGGCTGGACAAAGCAAATGCATTTTGTTTGCAAATATTGCCTTTACCTACATTGGATGTTTCATAAAAGTACAATAAATGATAAAATAAAATAGTTAGCTCTTGTATGAATAGCTGTAATAAATGCCAGCTGTACTCAGTAATAGAGAAGTCCTTTAATGTTAAGTGAAATTATTATTGCATTATTTTTTTTATTAACACATCGGCCATTTCCCACCAAGGCAGGGTGACCCAAAAAAGAAGAAACACTTTCATCATTCACTCCATCACTGCCTTGCTAGTCATGCTTACACTACAGTTAAAAAACTGCAACATATCAACACCCCTCCTTCAGAGTGCAGGCACTATACTTCCCACCTCCAGGAATCTAAGTCCAGCTAACCAGTTTCCCTGAATTCCTTCATAAATGTTACTTTGCTCACACTCCAACAGCATATCAAGTCATAGAAACCAGTCGTTTCCAGTCCTATCTAACACGCTCATGCACACTTGCTGGAAGTCCAAGCCCCTCACACATAAAACCTCCTTTACCCCCTCCCTCCAACCTTTCCTAGGATGACTCCCTACCCTGCCTTCCATCCACTACAGATTTATATGCCCTCCAAGTCATTTTATTTTGTTCCATCCTCTCTAAATGTCTGAACCACCTCAACAACCCCTCCTCTGCCCTCTGGATAATACTTTTAGAAACCACACACCTAATCTCCAAACCAGATTTTCTGCATTATATTCACACTGTACATTGCCCTCAGACACGGCATCTCTACTGCCTCCAGCTCCTTGTTGCAACATTCATTGTTTTTTTATTAATTATGAAGTTGCATTGTCTTAAACCTCGCATTAATGTGAAATCTTAGAAGACCCGTATTTGTGGGATTTAAACTTGGGTTCTGAAGGTTCCTATGCCTGAGTGCTAACCACTATACTGAAGTCTATGTTAAGCAAGGAAGCAGAACCAGTACATCTCATTGGGTTCCATCTGCACTGTGGAAAAACCAGAACTTAAATCCAAGTAAATATATTTAGTCCAGTTGCACTTATCTGTGATATATATTTCATTCTATATATTATACTGGATCAGTGTTTTGGTAAGATATTTAGATAGTTTTCTCCATGGAGAAGTGAAAAAGAATAATTCCTCTGTAAGCCATTTGTGTTGTAAGGGACTACTAAAATGCCTAGAGCAAGGGGCTAGTAACCCCTTCTGTATAAATTACTACATTTAAAAAAAAACTTTCATTTTTCTTTTTATGTCACCCTGCCTTAGTGGGATATAGCCGGTGTGTTGAAAAATAAATATATTTAGTGTTCTGCTACCCCAAACATGATAGGTTTTTAGACCTACTTTGAGCCTGTGCAGAGATCAATCATTGCACAAGAAACTGTTAACATTGCCGCAAGCACTCGTCATCATCTTCAAGTAATCAGTCCAATAGCCCTAAATCTTTCCAAAGTGGAGTTAGGAGTCATGATGTGAAGCATTGAAGTTCTAATCATTCACAATTACTCATAAGTATGAATAATGACTGTTTGGCAAAATGTTGAACATTATGGATGATCCCTTGTTTAAGCATAAATATTGTTATGGATAAGTAGAGAAAAATCACCATGATTGCATTATTGCTTTTGAATAGTATATATGATAAAAATTATTGTATTATTGTGGCTCAGAATTGGAATGAAAATGACTGAATGTGATTATCTTCATAATAATGTAAACCTGCTTTTATATTGTTTAAAGCAGAGTATGTAAAGAAAGATCCACATTCAGGATAAGACCATTCAGTGTAATGAGACATTTAAATACTGAGCATAATACATTTGGATATAATGTACTGTGATATTGGATATCACATTGGAGAGAGGGATTATGGAAGAAGTAAATGTTTTCAGATATTTGGGAGTTGACATGTCAGCGGATGGGTTTATGAAGGATGAGGTTAACCATAGAATTGATGAAGGAAAAAAGGTGAGTGGTGCGTTGAGGTATCTGTGGAGACAAAAAACGTTATCCATGGAGGCAAAGAAGGGAATGTACGAAAGTATAGTGGTACCAACACTCTTATATGGGTGTGAAGCATGGGTTGCAAATGCTGCAGCGAGGAGGAGGCTGGAGGCAGTGGAGATGTCCTGTCTAAGGGCAATGTGTGGTGTAAATATTATGCAGAAAATTCGGAATGTGGAAATTAGGAGAAGGTGTGGAGTTACTAAAAGTATTTGTCAGAGGGCTGAAGAGGGGTTGTTGAGGTGGTTTGGTCATTTAGAGAGAATGGATCAAAGTAGAATGACTTGGAGAGCTTATAAATCTGTAGGGAAAGGAAGGTTGGAGGGAAGGGGTAAAGGAGGTATTGTGGGCGAGGGGCTTGGACTTCCAGCAAGCATGTGTGAGTGTGTTAGATAGGAGTGAATGGAGACGAATGGTTTTTGGGACATGACGATCTGTTGGAGTGTGAGCAGGGTAACATTTTGTGAAGGGATTCAGGGAAACCAGTTAATTGATTTAGTTGGACTTGAGTCCTGGGAATGGGAAGTACAATGCCTGCACTTTAAAGGAGGGGTCTGGGATAGTGACAGCTGGGAGGGACAATTCTCAGCTATCGTATCTGAGCTCCTCTGCAAAGACAGTGATTATGTATGAGTGTGGTGAAAGTGTTGAATGATGATGAAAGTATTTTCTTTTTGGGGATTTTCTTTCTTTTTGGGTCACCCTGCCTCGGTGGGAGACGGCCGACTTGTTGAAAAAAAAAAAAAACGTATACATGCTTCAGATATTGGCTAAACAATGAGAATCTGGAAGAATACTTGAGGTGTAATCATTAGCAGCACAGATGAACCCATATTGAGGTCTTATAACAGAAGACAAGACGAGTACTGTACTTTTCGTCCTCATGCTAAAAAGGACCTCGGTGTACATTTGCTTTATCTCATGTGGGCTCATTTTTGTCATTGACCAATGTCTGGTGTACTTTGTGTCTAGATTCATATTAAGTGTTTAGAGTAGTTTTGTCTGTCTTGCTGATCAACTAATTTGAGTTGAATTTGTTTGAATAGATAATGGAAAAGCATGTCCTGCATTTTTTATATGTTGATGATTGATATCTACAGTACATTCCTCAGGGTTTGGATGATAACTAACAAGTAAAATTCAAAAGAATATGTAATGTTTGGGAAAATAATGTTGAAGCTAAGAGAAAATATGATATACTATACAGTATTCATGATGAATACAGTGGACCCCCGAGTTTTGGCCATAATTCATTCCAGAATGCTTTTCAAGTGCCATTACCAAACGAATTTGTTTCCATAAGGAATAATGTAAAGTAGGTTAGTCTGTTTCAGACCCCCAAAAATACACTTACAAAAGCACTTACAATATTACACTTACATAATTGTTCGAGTTTTGAGGTGGTCGAAACTCGGGGTCCACTGTATATCTAAACCTTTCTCGAGATTATAGATCTCATCACCTACCTGTAGTAGTTACTAGGCACTTCCACATTCATGATCAAATATTTTTATGTTTTTGTACATGGCAAAAGCTTTGTCAAGCTTTCTGCCAAATTTTAACTTGTTTTGTCCAACAAAATGCAGAACCTTTTATCCTCATTCATAACATATTCAAGACATTGGTCACATATGCACTCACCATAAATAATAAGCTACATCATTCAGGAATCGATTAAAAAGAAGGCAATTAAGGTTTGATAATTTGTGATCTTTGTATTTTAACATTAATGATGTATTTAGCCAGAAGTAAAGCATACACAATGAACCAAAATACAGTGGACCCCCGGTTAACGGTCTGCTCCAAACACTAACAATTATGTAAGTGTATTTTTGTAAGTGCTTTTGTAAGTGTATGTTTGGGGGTCCAAAAGGACTAATCTAATTTACATTATTCCTTATGTTAATAAATTCGTTCGGTAACGGCACTTGAACAGCATTCTGGAACAAATTATGGCCGTTAACCGGGGGTCCACTGTATTACCAAGCCCATCATTTTGGAGAAACAACATTCTTTCTGCATTATGGTAGGTAGTAGGGTGGTTACACTAACAGCTCTTCTCAGAGTGGCCAGGGTATCAGTTCCCAGGTGTGTATAATTAGATAGCTTATTTATCTCATGATTAATGGAGGGAGAATCGAGCCTCCAAAACTTTACGGTAATTATGGCAAGTATGTATCATATTGCCAAATGTATATTCATTTTAAAAAATAGCTAGTGTTTTAATGAATATTTATAAATTTCATTATGGTACAGTCAAACCTCGGTTTTCGAATGCCCTAGTTTTCGTACAATTTGGTTTTCGACGACTTTTTTCATCAAAATTTTGTCCCAGTTTTCGTACATCTGCTCGGTTTTTGTACAGTTGAAAATGGTCCGTGACTCGGCCACTCATTTCCCTTTATATAAAGTATTATTGTCCTCTCAAAATGATGCCCACTTTGTTATACTATATAGCTACTTACTTGCTAGGGCACAAATCACAGATTTTCTTATGGGATACTGTATAAATTTGGCACATAAGACTACAAGGAGTTTCATTTAGTGTAAATAATGTCACGTCTCACTCAAACATACAAGAATTAAATTGTACATTTCGGTCTTGCCCAGTTCCTCATGCAGTCGTAGATCTGTGATAAACAGCTTGAGGACTAATAATGTTTTAATATATGTATGACTTGAGTATATGTGGCTTCAAGGGAGGTGCCTTGATGCTGGTGAGGGGCCATTGATCCAAGGAATTTGTTCAGTCCTCCTTTTCCTTTGATTGGACCTGATTGCCTTCCATTCCTCCAGGCACTGTATGATGCCTACAGGCTTAGAACTCCCCTCACTAATGTAATAATAATTATTATTAAATATACTGTACTGTACAATAACTGGAACATAATGGAATGCATTCACTGTATGACACTTTCAGGTTTGACTTACAGCAATTATGTATTGCAGTAGCATATTACCACTTGGTTGGCCCTCGCACATTCCATACTAACAAACAATAATTAATAAGAATAATATTTATAATAAATTTTTATTTATAAAGAAGATACATTTGTGTTAAAGAGATTGGTTTACATTAGTTGTTTCTTACATGGAAAAGCCTATAGTTACGCAAAACATTTCAGACAGTCTAAACCTGGTTAAAATGCTTAACATTGAAAGTTAGTTACATTATTTGAATGCAAAGTTCAAAATAATTAAGTTGTCTGGAATGGTTATTATAAATAACAAAACTTCATTAAAACAGCAATGTAATATGAAGGGATAGTATGCTAGTAGATGATGCTGGTAAGTGGTATAAACTACCCTCTTAATCATATTTTTTGTGTTTTGAAACGCCAGGTAACACTTCATGAATCGCACAACTTTGCTAAAAAATTCTTTGTATTATTCTTTTTATCCCAGTCAACGTGAGTTTCAAAAAGGCATTAAATGATGAGGATTGCAATGTTGCATAGGCTAATAAAAGCATCAGGGCATGCATAAACATAACTACATATTTGATACCAAATTGATGCTATCTAGCAACCAAGTGATGTCACAAAAGTTCTTGGTCTACCTCATTTTACAGTGTTTACCATCCATATTCAGCGTGTGAATCCTATCATTTCTAGTATAATTAACTTGCACTTGTAGTACTGTAGTAATAAAATAATAATAATAATAATAATCTGAATGCTCATTGCATTTGGTGTCTTAGTTTATAGTTTCTTTATGTATAAGCAGCATTTTAAGCAGGGCTTTATTTGGTTGATGTTAAATTTTGTATATGACAGTGTAATATTACATTAATGTAATGAGTTTTTTCTTTTTATTTATACAAAGCCATCTCCTACCAAGGTAGGGTAACCTGAAAGAGCAGAAACAATTTCACCTTCATTCACTCCATCACCAGTTTGCCAGAGGCATGCCAAATCTAAAAATCACTTGTTTCTACTCTGAGCTACCAGCCTCACACACATTGCTGGATGCTCAAGCCAATACTACTTAAAACTTTCTTCACACCTTCTCTTCAGCACTTCCTAAGACAACCCTTACCCCTCCTCCTTTCCACCCTTTCTAAATGGTCAAACCTTTACAACAATCTCTCCTCTGCCCTCTGAATTACGCATTTTGTAACCACACTGTCTTAATTTCTGTGCTCCTAATTCTCTGCATAATATTTACACTACACATTGCTCTCAAATATGACAGTCACTGCCTCACTGAAAGATGAAAACCATGCCTCACACCCATATAGAAGTGTTAATACAACTATAAATAAAAAAAAGGCACAATACCGTGACTGGAACAATACACACACAACCCGCACATATAAAAGGGAGGAGCTTACGACGACGTTTCAGCCCGACTTGGACCATTTACAAAGTCACATTTACAAAGTGTGACTTTGTAAATGGTCCAAGTCGGGCCGAAACGTCGTCGTAAATCCTCCCTTTTATATGTGCGGGTTGTGTGTGTATAATACAACTATACTCTGGTGCATGCTTCCTTTTTTCCACCATAGATAAACTTCTTTCTTTCCACAGATACCTCAACACACCACCTACCTTTTTAACCACATCAATTCTTTGGTTTGCATTTTTTTCATTGACCCATCTGCCAACATGCTCACTTCCAAATAGTATCTAAATACATTCACCTCTTCCATATTTATTGATTTTAGTAACATATTGGCTGTTCCATAAATTTTCACATTGTTTCCCTATCCACCCTCTTCTAAATCCATAAATGTGACAGATACAGTAATTCCTTACCCATCTCTAGGTATTGTTCTCTTAGATGCTTTGGTGTAAATATTTGGTCTTCACTTTTTGTAAAACTGTACGTTTTAATAACACTTATTGTGCTGTGTGTCGAGAGATACATTAGTTACATCATACTGTATTATCTACACGTAATATTATCCACAGTACCTTTAAAAGAAGACTATTTGCAATTTGTAAAGTCTGGAGAGTTAATAACCTAAGGTAACCCAAGAAAGCCAGTTGTGTAGCTGTTTTCAGTTGGGGTCATTTTTAGGTTTTTTGCCAGGATGCAACCTACAACTGTCAACTAACTCCTAGGTAATGGTACTGGGGCTCAACTCCAAATTAACTTGGATGTGTGACTGGAGTTTAGCGCTCACCTTGGTTATAATAATAATAACTGGGCTATGTTATTTTGAGGTAGATATTTCACATAATATTAATTTTTGTTATGCAATTTTAGATTCTTCTGAGGTTTTTATTTTTCAAGATTAGGCTCAGCCTATTTTTCTTTCAGTTAGCCATGGTTTGTTCTTAGTAGCGTAGCGTAGCTGTTTTCAGTTGGGGTCATTTTTAGGTTTTTTGCCAGGATGCAACCTACAACTGTCAACTAACTCCTAGGTAATGGTACTGGGGCTCAACTCCAAATTAACTTGGATGTGTGACTGGAGTTTAGCGCTCACCTTGGTTATAATAATAATAACCTTGGGTGTGAACCAAGTGCACTAATAACTGGGCTATGTTATTTTGAGGTAGATATTTCACATAATATTAATTTTTGTTATGCAATTTTAGATTCTTCTGAGGTTTTTATTTTTCAAGATTAGGCCCAGCCTATTTTTCTTTCAGTTAGCCATGGTTTGTTCTTAGTAGTCTATTTTTAATTGTGATTAGTTTTTTTTAGAAAACATGACATAGTGTAGAAGTTTTGAATTTTATTTATTAGGTTTGTGTGTATGTATATTATTTTTTAATTTACTGGCTAACTCTCATTCCCACTTAATGTGTCATATTGTCATATTTTATTTTCAGTGGCTTTTTGCCACTGAAAAAAAGGTTGGGCACGGGTAGTTATGTAACAATGCCTGCTTCTTTATTGGACTATTATGTTAGTCCATATTTAGTCTAATAAGGAAACATGTCTCAGTAATTTTGGTGGGCTTAGTATTTTAGTGCATATGAAGACAGGAGTACATGTTATTTAGAAAGCTTGTGACTTAAGAAGTCATTTGGTTGACTGAGGATTATATCAAGATTTCCAGTAATTAGTATTAGGTCATTTTTCTTTAGTTTGTTGTTTATGACTAAAGCTCTAGGGTTGTCAGTGAAGCTTAATTAATGTTGGTGTGTAGAACTTTGTATATTACTCAAATTGTAATTAAGGTCATTAGAGTTATTGGTTATAAATTGTACAAATATATACATTATTCAAGTGCATCATTAATATTAAAATTTTAAATTGCATCTCATTTGCATAGATTGAAGTACTGCCTCCATTTTTTTCAGTTTGGTTGTGTATTTGGTATGTTGTATACCATGGTGAATGTATTAAATTAAAAATATTTATTTATTAAGAGCTATACAAATACAGTAGTTATACATTCAGATTGATTACATTTTGAGTTTGATCTTATTTTAATACAGATATAATTTTATATAATCCAAGGCTATGAAGAGAGCCATTAATTATGCAAATGTATTTTGGTCAAACTAATCATAAGGCTTACTTATTACTTATATCTAGACCTAGTGTAAAATTTAAGTTGATATTGCTTGGGTAATTCATTACAATCATAAGTACGTACAGTGAAACAGGTTGCAAATGAAGAATTGGTCAGTTACTAATAATTATGTTGAAATTACACTGGTTCACTGACTTTCATGTGGAGTGGCTGAGTTGGGGTGTTGAAGTCAAAGCATGAGAATTTTCAGACAGTTGGTGGATGAAGAATTTATGTGAGATTTAATAAAAATTTAATAGCTGTTAGTAAAGTTGTTGGCAGATGGGGAACTTTTAACTTTTTCAGGAAATGAGTTTCAAATTTTTGTTTCTTTTATCTGCATGGAGTTTTTGAATAGGTTAAGTCATACAACCTATTTTTATTCCTTGCTGCAGCTCCCCAGATAGAACTCATGCTCTGAGGTAATGTTTGTACTGAACATAAGCATGTACATTAGAGTGTGAATATTGTGTACGTAGAGTAAATTAAAAAAAAAATTTAACAAGGTGGGGTGTGTTGCCTGGAGCCTGTATTGAGTAATAATTCTGAGAGATGACTTTTGCTGAGTAACAACAGGTTAAGATGATTAGCTGTAGCTGATCTCCACGGACAGATACCATAGATGAGGTATGGATAGATTAACGAGTAGTACAAAGTGAGTAGGGATGTTTTGGGAACATAACAGCATATTTTTGAGACAGTGCCCAATGTTTTGGAATATCTTGAGGTCAATAAAGATGCCTGTTGGACATTCATTATTTTCAAAAGAGGAGTAGATAGAGCTGAGCATATTTTTTATTACATCATTGGTACTCTGTCCCAGTCCAAAGTCAAACCAATATAGCTTAAGGATATTGCATTTGGTTATGAAGTTATATACAGGTAGGTCCCATTTTACAATGGTCCGTTTTATGACTTTTCAAATTAACTACCTTTTCAAAATTACCTAAAAAAATTATTTTTTTTTTAAAAATTGAAAATAAAAAAAATCACAACTCAGTAACACATAGCAATGCCTGTGAGTCCAAAATTTTTAGTGCATTTGATGAAATCTGTGATAATAATCCCTACTGGAAATGTAGCCATGGCATCCAAAAAAGTATCAACGTGATGTTGAAGCCGTACTATGATATCTTGGAAGAAAAAAGTAGGAAGTCACGCCACACATCAGTACTGTAGTTCTTGACAAAGAAAGGAAAGGAACCCTCAGAACCCAACAACCCTCAACCAGGAACCTCTCATTAATGTCGCCCCATTATGCTATTGCCACATAAAATATCAGTGAAGGGGCCAGACACTGGCATGAAGGCATACTCAAGTGATGGCTCCACAGGACCAAAGTAAGTTAAAAAAATTATTTTACTAATTGTTTGTTTTTAAGTGTAAATGAAATGTGTTTAAATGTTTAAAATATTTAATTATAAAAAACAGCAATATTAGTGTACATTGAAAATTTTGATAATTTTGGAACCTATCTCATTTAATTACGTATATTATAATTTGGTCTTGATTTATGAATTCATTTTACAACCCTGTTTTGCTGGAACCTAACCCTGTCATAAAATGGGTCCTACCTGTATTTGTTTATATGGGTACATTGTTTTTTCAAAGATTTTAGACAGCAAAGGGAAATTTAAAATTGTCCTGTAATTGTTGACTTCTGCACGCACACATACACACACACATACATGCACACATACATACACACATACATGCACACATGGAAAATTTAGTCCCTTTCTTAATTAAAAGGTTCAGTTGTTTTACGCTTGAAGTAGTTGCATTTTTTTTAAGTTTCATTGTGTAGAGGAAGTTTGGTTTTGGGGCTTTTTTGTACATCTGTGCACACATTGTGCCTCTCATGGCTTCTTTTAAGTGGATATACATCACTTACAAAATTACCCTATACTAATGCAAATGGAATAGTACGTAACATATACCCCGAGTTTCAGCCATAATTCGTTCCAGAAGGCTGTTCGAGTGCCTTTACTGAACGAATTTGTTCCAATAAGGAATAATGTAAATTAGATTAGTCCATTTCAGACCCCCAAAAATGCACTTACAAAAGCACTTACTGTACATAATTGTTCGAGTTGGGAGCTGTTCGAAACTCGGGGTACCACTGTATACTGTATTTCGTGTAATGCGACCTCATAAGAAGTGGGGGGAGGAAACCCGTACAGTATCTGCAAATAAACTTGTCTTTCTCTTTATGTTTCCAATATACTGAATCCTGTGTGATTACATATTCAAAATGTGTGGGTGAAGTATCCATTCCTTGCTACCAGACTATGACAGCATTGCTCATTTTCTTTACAATCTACCTGCCACATTTTTATTTTTTTTATTAACACATCGGCCGATTCCCACCAAGGCAGGGTGGCCCGAAAAAGAAAAACTTTCATCATCATTCACTCCATCACTGTCTTGCCAGAAGGGTGCTTTACACTACAGTTATAAAACTGCAACATTAACACCCCTCCTTTAGAGTGCCGGCACTGTACTTCCCATCTCCAGAACTCAAGTCCGGCCTGCCGGTTTCCCTGAATCCCTTCATAAATGTTACTTTGCTCACACTCCAACAGCACGTCAAGTATTAAAACCATATGCCTCCATTCACTCCTATCAAATACGCTCCACATGCTTGCTGGAAGTCCAAGCCCTCGCACACAAAACTTCCTTTACCCCCTCCCTCCAACCTTTCCTAGGCCGACCCCTACCCCGCCTTCCCTCCACTACAGATTTATACACTCTCGAAGTCACTCTGTCTCGTTCCATTCTCTCTACATGTCCAAACCACCTCAACAACCCCTCCTCAGCTCTCTGGACAATCGTTTTGGTAATCCGCACCTCCTCCTAATTTCCAAACTCCGAATTCTCTGCATTATATTCACACCACACATTGACCTCAGACATGACATCTCCACTGCCTCCAGCCTTCTCCTCGTTGCAACATTCATCACCCATGCTTCACACCCATATAAGAGCGTTGGTATAACTATACTCTCATACATTCCCTCTTTACTTCCATGGACAAGGTTCTTTGTCTCCACAGACTCGAAGTGCTCCACTCACCCTTTTCCCTCATCAATTCTATGATTCACCTCATCCTTCATAGACCCATCCGCCGACATGTCCACTCCCAAATATCTGAATACATTCACCTCCTCCATACTCTCTCCCTCCAATCTGATATCCAATCTTTCGTCACCTATTCTTTTTGTTATCCTCATCACCTTACTCTTTCCTATATTCACTTTCAATTTTCTTCTTTTACACACCCTACCAAATTCATCCACCAACCTCTGCAGCTTCTCTTCAGAATCTCCCAAAAGCACAGTGTCATCAGCAAAAAGCAACTGTGACAACTCCCACTTTGTATTTGCTTCTTTATCTTTTAGCCCAACACCTCTTGCCAAGACCCTCGCATTCACTTCTCTTACAACCCCATCTATAAATATATTGAACAACCACGGTGACATCACACATCCTTGTCTAAGGCCCACTTTTACTGGGAAATAGTCCCCTTCCCTCCTACACACTCTAACCTGAGCCTCACTATCCTCATAAAAACTCTTCACTGCTTTCAGTAACCTTCCTCCTATTCCATACACCTGCAACATCTGCCACATTGCCCCCTATCTACCCTATCATACGCCTTTTCCAAATCCATAAATGCCACAAAAACATCTTTACCCTTATCCAAATACTGTTCACCTATATGTTTCACTGTAAACACTTGGTCTACACACCCCTACCTTTCCTAAAGCCCCTTGTTCATCTGCTATCCTGCTTTCTGTTTTACTCTTAATTCTTTCAATAATAACTCTACCATACACTTTACCAGGTACACTCAACAGACTTATTCCCCTATAATTTTTGCACTCTCTTTTGTCCCCTTTGCCTTTATACAAAGGAACAATACACGCTCTCTGCCAATCCCTAGGTACCTTACCCTCTTCCATACATTTATTAAATAATAGCACCAACCACTCCAAAATTATATCCCCACCTGCTTTTAACATTTCTATCTTTATCCCATCAATCCCAGCTGCCTTACCCCTTTCATTCTACCCACTGCCTCACGAACTTCCCTACACCCACAACTGGCTCTTCCACACTCCTACAAGATGTTATTCCTCCTTGCCCTACACACGAAATCACAGCTTCCCTGTCTTCATCAACATTTAACAAATCCTCAAAATATTCTCTCCATCTTCCCGATACCTCTAACTCTCCATTTAATAACTCTCCTCTCCTATTTTTAACTGTCAAATCCATTTGTTCTCTAGGCTTCCTCAACTTATTAATCTCATTCCAAAACTTTTTCTTATTTTCAACAAAATTTGCTGATAACATCTCACCCACTCTCTCATCTGCTCTCTTTTACATTGCTTCACCACTCTTTTAACCTCTCTTTTTCTCTCCATATACTCTTCCCTCCTTGCATCACTTCTACTTTGTAAAAACCTCTCATATGCTAACTTTTCTCCCTTACTACTCTCTTTACATCATCATTCCACCAATCGCTCCTCTTCCCTCCCGCACCCACTCGCCTGTAACCACAAACTTCTGCTGAACACTCTAACACTACATTTTTAAATCTACCCCATACATTTTCGACCCCATTGCCTACACTCTCACTAGCCCATCTATCCTCCAATAGTTGTTTATATCTTACCCTAACTGCCTCCTCTTTTAGTTTATAAACCTTCACCTCTCTTTTACTTACTGATTCTATTTTCCTTGTATCCCATCTACCTTTTACTCCCACTGTAGCTATAACTAAAAAGTGATCTGATATATCTGTAGCCCCTCTATAAACATGTACATCCTGAAGTCTACTCAACAGTCTTTTATCTACCAATACATAGTCCAACAAACTACTGTCATTACGCCCTACATCATATCTTGTATACTTATTTATCCTCTTTTTCTTAAAATATGTATTACCTATAACTAAACCCCTTTCTATACAAAGTTCAATCAAAGGGCTCCCATTATCATTTACACCTGGCACCCCAAACTTACCTACTACACCCTCTCTGCATGTTTCTCCCACTTTAGCATTTAGGTCCCCTACCACAATTACTCTCTCATTTGGTTCAAAAGTTCCTATACATTCGCTTAACATCTCCCAAAATTCTCTCTCTCCTCTACACTCCTCTCTTCTCCAGGTGCATACACGCTTATTATGACCCACTTTTCGCATCCGACCCTTATTTTAATCCACATAATCCTTGAATTTACACATTTATATTCCCTCTTTTCCTTCCATAACTGATCCTTCAACATTATTGCTACCCTTCCTTAGCTCTAACTCTCTCAGATACTCCTGACTTAATCCCATTTATTTCTCCCCACTGAAACTCGCCTACCCCCTTCAGCTTTGTTTCGCTTAGGGCCAGGACATCCAACTTCTTTTCATTCATAACATCGGCAATCATCTCTTTCTTATCATCCGCACTACATCCACGCACATTCAGACAACCCAATTTTATAAAGTTTTTCTTCTTCTCGTTTTTAGTAGATTTGTACAGGAGAAGGGGTTACTAGCCCATTGCTCCCGGCATCTTAGTCGCCTCATACGACACGCATGGCTTACGGAGGAAAGATTCTTTTCCACTTCCCCATGGACAATAGAGAAAATAAAAAGAATAAGAGCTATTAAGAAAAAGAAGAAAAACCTAGATGTGTGTATGTATATATATGCATGTGTATGCCAGTGTAGTGTGACCTAAAGTGTAAGTAGAAGTAGCTAGATATACCTGTTATCCAGCGTGTTTATGAGACAGAAAAAAGACACCAGCAATCCTACCATCATGTAAAACAGTTTCAGGTTTCTGTTTCACAGTCACCTGCCACATTTGTTGCAGTCAAAAAAAAGAGAGAGGAGGGAGGGAGTCCTGATAAATATTCATAACTGTGTATGTATTATGGTAATTAAAAAGTTATGGAGATGAGTAGAGGGACTTTACAGTATTTATTTATGAGGTTTCATTAAAATTGTAAAATGTATTTGTATGATTGTTAGGATACAAGATTATGTCCCGGAGTGATTAGTATTCTAATGAGGAACTGATACGGGCATGATCATATTTGCTCAGTAGCTAACACAGAGATTCTTAATATTGTTACTTGCAGTTTTATCTATTACTTACAATACAGTACATACAGTTTTTGTATGGAAAAGAATTTAAATCATGTTATTGTAAAATGTTATGGATTTTGTATGAGATACAATAATGTAAATTTGTCAACTGTAAAATATTTACATGTATGTGGATAATTTGAACCTGAATAATTATTTAACCACATAATTTAATAATTTTTTTCACTTTCACATTAGTCATTAGCATCCAGAGCAGGTGTAGAATTATACTTCTGGATGAACATTACCACATTCAGTGGACCCTCGCTATTCAAACGCTCCAAAACTCACCCTTTTATGTAAGTTTATTATTGTAAGTGCTTTTATAAGTGTATTTTTGGGGGTCTGAAATTGACTAATCTAATTTACATCATTCCTTATGGGAATAAATTTGTTTGGTAACAGCACTTGGACAGCATTCTGGAATGAGGGTGAGTTTTGGAGTGTTCGAATAGCGAGGGTCCACTGTACTGTAATCTCCATTAGCACTCATTTTCAGCATAAAATATTAGAGGTTTCTTTCTACACCTTCAACTCATCTACAGTACTGTACATGCTCTTCCAACAGCTGATTAATGCTTACCCTGTTATATAGCTTTCTTAGCAATTTATTTTTTTCTTTGTTAGATAGAAAATTGATTTTGTTGAAACCTGTGCTTTCTTTCAATATACTTACATTACTGAACTTGCTGCACTGACATTCTTTTAACACTGTTCACACTCCCTGTTTACCACAGCATACGAAAGAGGTATAGACTGACACTGATAATTAGACATTACTGCATAATTGCAGTGAAAATATATTAACAAATAAATAATACTATACAGAACAGCATAAATACATTTGGATCAGACTTTACTTGTTAAAAAATACTGGACCATGCTGCACCAAGCCCCAAAGTGCATTTATAATAAAAAAATACCTGTGCCACCCACTTCTGGTTTGTTTGGGAATTGGATCCAATGTAAAGAATTTAGATATGTCAAATGTGACTGTATTATGGAGATAATAATAATAATGACCACGGTTTAATTCTTTGTCTTGTCATATGAGGTCAAGATCATTTTCCTGTGAAATTAATTATCCATGAAAAAGTTTGTCTTTATTTCAAAATTATTGTGCATAAACAATTTAAAATAATCTGAAGGCCCATAGGATGCATAGCATTTTGGGCAAAACTACATAAGGCTTTCAACATAAGATCTTCAACTTTCCATATCTATTAATAAAATCAATTAATATTTTCTGTTGTAAATTGAAATTATTATTATTATAATCAAATAGAAGCGCTAAACCACAAGGGTCCTTGTAAATTGAAAAAAAAAAAGTATACAGTGGTACCTCGGTATACATCCGCTTTGGAATAAGTCCAACTTGGTATATGTCCTGTTTGGACGCAACACTTTTTTGCTTGGTATACAACCTTTGTTTAGAATACGACTCGCGTGCTAGAACTTGCATGGGTCAAAATGAGTTACAACACCACACGCTACCCTTGTTTACCACTCTCTCTCATTGTGGAAGTTAGTGGAGGGGCACAGGGAAGACCTGACCAGTGAGGAGCTGCAGGAACTTGAGAAGGAGGAGCACAAGACTTAAGATGGATGCACTCTCTTCAGGCTCGGAAGAGGAGAAAGAGGAAGCCCCTACTTCATTAATCAAGGATCTTCTTTCTTTCAACACGTCGGTCGTTTCCCACCGAAGCGGGGTGGCCGAAAAGGGAAAACGAAAGTTTCTCCTTTTACATTTAGTAATATATACAGGAGAAGGGGTTACTAGCCCCTTGCTCCCGGCATTTTAGTCGCCTCTTACGACACGCATGGCTTACGGAGGAAGAATTCTGTTCCACTTCCCCATGGAGATTAATCAAGGATATCTTTTCCAAATGGATGGACATCAAAAAGTTTGCAGAGAAGTACCACCCCAACAAAGCCCAAACAAGCCGTAATAGCATTGTCTGGAATGACCAGACAATGTCACATTTCCGAAACATCGTGAGGAGAAGGCAGAAGCAAAGTTCTTTGGACAGATTTTTAGTAAAAGTCAAACCTGGTGAGCTTCAACCAGGTCCAAATAGGAAAAAGAGAAGGGACTCTCCTTCCAAACAATAACATTTCCTCCTCCTCCCTTCCAAGCACTATCCTAGTAGGCACTCAACTTTTCAGCAAAGTAAAGTGAGGTTAAATTTACATTTATTTCATCTAATTCTTTTGTATTTATGTATGTATTTTAGTATTAAGCAGTGTTTAAATTACATACATATTTTAGTATTTAGCAGTGTTTAAATTATTTTATACAACCCCATCAATGTATAATATGCCAATAACAATAGGATTTTTTTTTCATGGGAACGGATTAATCGTTTTCCCTATATTTCTTATGGGAAAATTTGTTTGGTATACGTCCTCTTTGGTATAAGTCCAAGGTCCTGAAACGGATTAAGGACGTATACCGAGGTACCACTGTATTAAATACTTTTTTGATAAATTACTGTATGTATATAAAAAAGTTTATTTCTGTCAACAAGAGCCTACAAATATTCAAAAAAGTTTTATTATACTGTGTATAAATTGTTAGAGCTTAATGATTTTTATTTACAATTCATAATATACAGTATTATAATTTACATGAAAATTTTCATAAGTAATGTTAATGAAAAAGTTTGATTAACAGTGAATTTTAATTTTTTTGTTTTGGTTGAAAATTACATCAATGAGAATAATAAAAGAATCATTATTCAGAAATGCCTTGACAAATACTGCTAGATACATAGTGTACTGTACTGTATTCTATAATTTTGATTCTGTACTACAAAGTGCTTTTAGGTTTGGTGTGAATTGACCACAGTTATGATATAGTATTCAATATACAAGTTTAGCAAAATCCTAGATTATCTTCTTACATGAGCAAGCATTAAATGGCAGCCCAGAACTCAAAATGATATTAAAAAAAGTGGTATTTTATTAAAACATGCAGTATGTATAACAAATGACTTTCAACATTCCATTTAAGTGTTCCAGTAGTGAATCTACTAAATATTTATTCCCTTTAAGGAGGGTGCTTTGATTCCATTAAAGGATGCTTGATACAAGGAACTGGAGTTACCCTCCTTTACCTTGGATCAACCTGATTGCCTCTCATTTCCCAAGATGCTCTATGACTTCTGCAGGTTTAGCATTTCCCCTTGAAAATAATAGTAAAAATAATAAATATTTATCTGCTACACAGTTAATCTCATACAGATGCAGGGAAAGCGTAGTGAAGTCCTCACTTTATATACATGCAAGTTATGAATATCTGCACTTATAAACAAGGTCCATAAGAATTAATATTATTCATCAATATCAAGACCATTTGCCTTGATATTGATGAAGAACTCTTGATCAAATTAATGGAGTTATGCTGACCTTCCTCAGATCAAACTTGATTACTCTCCATTCCTCAGGCACTGTATGATCCTTATGGATCAAATATAGGAATGACCATCTACAGTTACAAACATGTTTGGTTCATAACCACCCCACCCCTGTGGTTTAGCGCTTCTATTTGATTATAATAATAATAATAATAATAATCATAATCACCCTTTGTACTCTACTATTATTTTAAATAATAAATTAGGTTAAGAATTACAAAAGTTGGAACTCAAATGCATTTCATCTATTAAGTGGGGACTCCCTGGTACGTTGATTTTGTTTCCCATGTGCATATGTTGCATACATATTCCCAGAAAAATGTCAGTTTACTTGAAAATAATAGTTGAACCACTGAACAATCTAATGAGCAGATCCTTGAAAAAGTGGCCAATGATTATATTTTATTACCTGTACTGTACAGTATTATTGATGATTTTTTTTTGTGGATAATATTTTACAATTCAGGTACAGTATGTACTCTGAACTTAAGCATTTCTTTCAATTTTCAGCAGTTGGTCATTTATAATAGGTAAAGTTTGGGGAGGACAGATGTTTAGCACTCAAGTTTCATTTTTAACAAGAAAGGAATTTACAGTATTCTGTTACGAAAGACTTACCCACTAATAAATATTTAGAATTTTCATTTTAAGGATATACTTTAGTTATATTTTGAAGCATGTTACTAATACTGCTACTACTTTAACTCATTTTTAATGCTTTGTTATTATGATGCTAGTTGGTATACTTGGTTGGTCCAGTGAATTCAGACTTCAGATAATTCTGTTTTATGGCTATGTATTCTTCAGTGACACTTATTTGTAAGTATGTTACTACATAGATATTTCTTTGCAAGATGTTTGTGTTTAGTACAATGTTTGATGGCTGGCCAACTTTTCCATTTATTTATCTTATATAAAGTGGTCGTGATACTATGCACCATGCAAGTTTGGTCAATGAATGCTTTTGCACTCATAATTAATTCATACATTTGAAACCCTATGGTCATAAGGCATGTCAATTTAGGTGAGGCATGGACTGAAAGCCACAGTTTTGAATGTGATGTAATATAACATAAAACCTTATTGTAGTCTTAAAGTGTGATATGAGCCACACTGTATATTTCTTTTGTAAAATACACTTGCCTTGCCTGTTTATTTGTTTCTCAATAGAGTATGTACATGTATATAACTTCACTCCATTCCCAAGCAAATGAGATGAAACAGATTCATCAGTCTCAATACTAAATAACAATGCATCAGTTTATCCTCTCCTTATGATGGTTTAGTTACTTTTTAGACACTAGTATTTTTATTGTTGTAAATAACTTAATTTTAATTTATTTCAATGCATAAACTTTGCCTGCGATTAAAAGCAGTTTATTGTACATACCTATTTATACTTGTATTCCCAACTTTCATGAATGTGTGAACAAGCATTATGTGCAAATACTAGTTAAGAACTCAAATAATATTTATATCTAATTTTATGCACCTTAAACGAAACCAGCTGATTGCTATGCATATGGAGCTGTAACAAAGAAAATTTGGTAGGCTTTTAAAACTGGTTGAAGTATTTTTATCATGTTGAGAATGTTTTGAAATTTAAACTTATGAGTGTGGACCTCACATTTTGATAGGTGATTCGAAGTTTAAAGGGATGATAATGACAAAGTAGTCTATTTAAAACAGTTATGTATTATTAAATTGTATGATGAATTTGTAAATAAAAAACAATAGTTAAAAGCTTTTTACTCTTTAACACGTATTATTTTGGTATTGCATATATGTGAACAAATGCTTTTCTTAATTTGCCTTTTACTCACAACTTTTGTAGCTCACACGTGGCCATTGTGAGAGGAGTTTGTTGTCATTTTGCTTCTTGTCACATATTTACAAAATCCAAGATCAATACTATTGTACAGTATTTCTTTTTTCAGATTTGGACCTTCCATGATGCTGATCACCTGTGTCACATTTACATAATTTATTGTGGCCTTCATTTTGACTTTAATTTTGTATTAGGCTGAAAATCTTTCTTAAAATTCTAGTGATGTCATTGGTAGAGTAATGTGAAAATAATTTTGTTCAACTGAGCATTCTGGAAACGTCACTCATTTTGATAGATGAAACTGACATTAGCTGATTGATATAAGTGGGATTATTAAGAAAAGCTGGAATTAGTTATGAAAGTCTGAACACAATCATAACACTACTAGACTGAATATATTATTCAAACATTAAGGTTTATGAAAAAGAAGCTAATGTCAAATAACTCAGCTTTTCTAAAAGCATAGCATCACATTTTTTTTTGGAGGGGGGGGGGGGTACTATGTAGTAGGAATGAGGTCTAAATAATTTCTGTTGTATTTACTGAATTATATCAGGCTTGCAAGAAGGATAAGTGTACCTCAAGGTACAGCAAAAAACATGGAAAAACAGTGCAATTGTTGAACTAACAAAATCTCGTGGGATGCCGTTTATGAAGATGGTACATACATATGTACTAACATCCATAGAAGTCAATTGCAACTTTTTTTTTGCACTAGGATATACAGTAATATTTTCACAAAAAGTACATTGCATAGGTGTGAAAATGGGGAAACTGTAGAACTGTACATTATATAACAATTACAAATGTGAGAGTTTACATAGGTTACAGAGTACTGTATTTAAATTTGCATGTACATATACGTACATTGCATTTTAGTCATGACTAAAGTTACAATTTTAAAAGATAATGATTATGTTATACAAAATGTATGTTATATTAATAAAAATTTCAAACTTATAATAATTTATCACACCACATGAACAACCATGGTTATAGTGGAGGATTGGTAGCACCAATGGCACTATGGGCTTTATTTTTTAAGGCTTTCCTTGCAAGAAATGCAGTGACTGTGAACACAGAATAAGAGCCAACCCCATATGTTTGCTACATACAGTGGTCCCTCGGTTTTCGTGCATCTCCAAACTCGAACATTTATGTAAGTATATTTTCGTAAGTGCTGTTGCAAGTATATTTTTGGGAGTCTGAAATAGACTAACCTACGTGACATTATTTCTTAAGGAAGTAAATTCGTTCGGTAATGGCACTTGAGCAGCATTCTAGAACGAATTTTCGGCGAAAACCTAGGGACCACTGTACATGGAAACCCATGACTGTTTCCTCTCACCTCAAAATTTAACATGCCCATAAATCTGTAGTCCATTAGATATGCACTTATTTGGTGGAAGGATAGCAGTACAGTACTATATATACAGTATTTCACAACTATGGATATCTTACCCTGCTTAACAATCTCTCAACACCTCATTGCAATACCATCCTCAAAAGCTAAAAATTATACTAATTTCTTAACCAATTTTTACCAAATCTAAGCACAGCACACATGCATCAAGCATCTATATATAAAAATTAATGCAATTGGTCAAAAAGTTTCTTTATATACTGTATATTATTTATGGAGGTGTCTCATAGCTCGGCTGGGAGCTTACTCAGCTCATACATTGGGCATGTTTCCTTAAGACACCTGCTGTCCCTGTTCACCTAGGAGCAATTAGGTACCTGGGTGTTAGCCAACAAGTGTGGGTTGCATTCTGGGGACAAAATTAACCCCTGTGGTTTAGCGCTTCTATTTGATTATAAAAATAATAATAATAATAATGGGGACAAAATTAACCTAAGTTGCCCAAAATTCTCTCCAGGGGCTTTCTATTTTTTTTTTTTTATTAACACATCGGCCGATTCCCACCAAGGCAGGGTGGCCCAAAAAAGAAAAACTTTCATCATCATTCACTCCATCACTGTCTTGCCAGAGGGGTGCTTTACACTACAATTATAAAATTGCAACATTAACACCCCTCCTTCAAAGTGCAGACACTGTACTTCCCATCTCCAGGACTCAAGTCCGGCCTGCCGGTTTCCCTGAATCCCTTCATAAATGTTACTTTGCTCACACTCCAACAGCACGTCAAGTATTAAAACCCATTTGTCTCCATTCACTCCTATCAAATACGCTCACACATGCTTGCTGGAAGACCAAGCCCCTCGCACACAAAACCTCCTTTACCCCCTCCCTCCAACCTTTCCTAGGCCGACCCCTATCCCGCCTTCCCTCCACTACAGATTTATACACTCTCGAAGTCATTCTGTCTCGTTCCATTCTCTCTACATGTCCGAACCACCTCAACAACCCCTCCTCAGCTCTCTGGATAATAATTTTGGTAATCCCGCACCTCCTTCTAATTTCCAAACTCCGAATTCTCTGCATTATATTCACACCACACATTGACCTCAGACATGACATCTCCACTGCCTCCAGCCTTCTCCTCGTTGCAACATTCATCACCCATGCTTCACACCCATATAAGAGTGTTGGTATAACTATATTCTCATACATTCCCCTCTTTACTTCCATGGACAAAGTTCTTTGTCTCCACAGACTCCGAAGTGCTCCACTCACCCTTTTCCCCTCAACAATTCTATGATTCACCTCATCCTTCATAGACCCATCCGCTGACATGTCCACTCCCAAATATCTGAATACATTCACCTCCTCCATACTCTCTCCCTCCAATCTGATATCCAATCTTTCGTCACCTAATCTTTTTGTTATCCTCATCACCTTACTCTTTCATATATTCACTTTCAATTTTCTTCTTTTACACACCCTACCAAATTCATCCACCAACCTCTGCAACTTCTCTTCAGAATCTCCCAAAAGCACAGTGTCATCAGCAAAAAGCAACTGTGACAACTCCCACTTTGTATTTGATTCTTTATCTTTTAACCCCACACCTCTTGCCAAGACCACCGCATTCACTTCTCTTTCAACCCCATCTATAAATATATTGAACAACCACGGTGACATCACACATCCTTGTCTAAGGCCCACTTTTACTGGGAAATAGTCTCCCTCCCTCCTACACACACTAACCTGAGCCTCACTATCCTCATAAAAACTCTTCCTAAAAGCCTAAAAACCTATTCCATACACCTGCAACATCTGCCACATTGCTTCCCTATCCACCCTATCATACGCCTTTTCCAAATCCATAAATGCCACAAAAACCTCTTTACCCTTATCCAAATACTGTTCACCTATATGTTTCACTATAGGTGAACAGTATTTGGATAAGGGTAAAGAGGTTTTTGTCCCTTATCCAAATACTGTTCACCTATAGTGAAACATATAGGTGAACAGTATTTGGCTTTTTATATACTGTAGTATGTCATTGATGTTAGCTAGGTCTGTATAAGTTATATCATGTACTATTAGAAATAAATATTATTATTATTATTATTATATGTAAAAAAAAAAAATGCATGTTCAGAGTTTAATAAAGTATATTTATAAATAAATAAATTTAGTAGCTGAATTCTTAAAATATTAAAAAGTTGGTTGTAAAAAATCAGAACCTGGTAAAAAACAAATCAGAGAATCCTACCCTGTCATTTCTCTATTAATTAAATTGGCAAGGCAATATCAGGTCACTGTCAGTGACTAAATGACAAAGACTGTAAACTAATACTTTTATTCTATATTTATTTAGAATTATAATAATAATAATAATTTTTATTTCATTGCAATTTTACATAGAGATTTACATAGAAGTGCAAGGAGAGCCACTGACATGCCAGGGCATAAACGGGAATGTTACAGAAGAGTAACATTCAGACTCGCGATGTAATTCTACAGGGCGTCTTTTCAAAGGTATGTGTATCCCCCTCATGGGAGGTGCACTGATGCTGGTTGAGAAGCTGTATCTAAAGAGTGGGACTCATCTTCCCTTTCTTGGATCGAACCTGAATGCTTCTTGTTCCCCAGGCACTATAAAACCACTTTGAGTCATATAGCACACCCACGTACTTGTATATAACCACTGTGGGGCATGTATGTGTATGTTTTTCCTGATTACAATGGATAAATTAAAATCCAATGGTATGTGAGAGTCATGTGTAGTTGATTCATAAATGTGTGAGCATAGTTTCTCATGCCCAACAACTATGGAAGGAGGGCCAGAGGTTTAATTGCAATTCAATGGCATAAAATTTGTCCTCTGATTTGAGTCAATGCTGTTTCCATCAGTTTTGAAGTCCCTGGAAAATTAAAAAATGAGGACTCAGCTGTAGATTGGCAGATCATGAATAGCAGACTGATAAGCTGAGTGTGTGCTGTTGCCCTGAACATTAGTTTGTCCAGGGACCCAGCATTGTTATTACATTCATGTAAAAAAAGGGGAAAGAGAGTGCTAATCTCAGGTTTTGCAGTGCCTGGGGAAATAATAAGCAATCAAGTTTGATCCAAGGGAAGGTCAGGTACAATTCATTCGATCAAGAGTCCATCATCAATATGAGGGAACCTCCTTTAAGGTGAAAATGACCATAGTTACAAAGTATGATGGAATGTAGAGTCGTATACATATCTATATTTTTGGATAGCTTGTAATTCACTTTGAATTTGAAACAACAATGAATGCAGTGAATATGGTTATAGTATATATGACAGCAATGAGTTTTGCATATCACTCTGCTGTGAAAATGCTGACCCCTCTTGAATAAATGGCAGTGCTATATGACCCTTGTCCGTGCACGAAAGCCCAAATACCTACAGCTGCTTCTTGCTCTCTTTCTTAACCACTTCTGGTCTCATTCTTATGCCTTTGCAGTGTACATTGATAGTTCTAAATCCTGACAGTTTAGTCTCAGACTTCTTTAGTGCTTTGCAAGCTAGTTCTTCGTACGTATACACTGCTTGCGCTGTATTTCTAGTAAAAACAAAGAAATCATTTTCTGTTGGGTCCCTGGTTGTGTTGATATTCAGGGCAATGGACAGGCAGAGGTATTCCATTCTCAGACTATTTTGCTGTAATCTCTGACCTTCGCAACCATTGGCAACAACGTTGGTCCGATGACTCATAACAAATTACATTCTATTAAACTAAGTTTAGGTTTCTGGCCTTCTTGTCATCAGTGACGAGGTTGGGAGACTACGCTCTCCTGTCTTCGCATCGGGCACATCCGTCTTACTCATGGGTATCTCACGGAGAGGTGCCCTGTTCCACTGTGAGAATTGTCTGGTTCCAATTTTGGTTTGCCATATTCTATTGAACTGTCCTGTCTTTCAACAAGCACGCAGAATTTGCCTCCAATGTCGTCACTGCTGTAACACCTTTACTTTATCTTCAATCTTTACTGACAGCCCCACCTTTGACTCACTCCCTGTTTGACTTTTTGACAGCAACCGATTTATTACACAAACTTTTATATTTCTTCGTTTAGCACTCCTCACAGCCCTTTCTAACTTTATTACCCTCTCCACCCTTGCTATACTATGATCCTGCAACACCTTCCCTGCAGTGGGTTTAGTGCTTTTTTTTTATTATAATAATATATGACCCTTGTGGGTTAAGTGCTTAGTTTTGATTGTAATAATAATCTCTGAGTAAATGTCCTTGGATTATGTACTTTATTTAGAAATACAGCTACATATTTTACTTCAAAGGATTGGTGGTTTAGCACTTAGTTTTAATTATAATAATTTGGTTTACACCACTATAGCATGAGAATACAATTGAACATGTTCTTAACAAAGAGTTACTTAGCAGAAAGCACTTAATCATTACAGTGCCTGGAAAATGGGAGGCAATCAGGTTGATACAAGGGAAGGACAGATCCAATTTTTTGTACTAAGAGCCCCTCACCAGTAGTAATTTATTATTATCAAAAGGAAGTGCTAAACCTACAAGGGTCATACAGCCAGTAATAATAATAATAATACAGTGGTACCCCGACTTACGATGGTCCCCAAACACACCCTTTTATGTAAGTTTATTTTTTTAAATGTTTTTGTAAGTGTAATTTTGGGGGTCTAAAAGGACTAGTCTATTTTACATCATTTCTTATGGAGATAAATTCGTTTGGTAATGGCACTTGAACAGCATTCTGGAATGAAAAAATATCGTTAAGTCGGAGTACCACTGTACATTTTTTTTTTTCTGCAGTATACAGGTAATGTAGTTTACATGTAATAAAACATTGTTAGGCACAAAAGCAAGCCACTAGTATTAAGGAACCTTCCTTTGGGAATGTTCAGGATCGAATGTTTCAAGTTTGTAGCAGATATGTTGGCCTTCAGGCATGGAATGAGTATAGGAACAAATGTTAATGTAAATCGAATTGCTTGAGTATCCCAAGAAGGAAAGGAAGAGCAAGATATGGTGTGAAAAAAAAAAATTGTAATAATGTTGGTAGAATTACCAACAGTATGTTAGGTAAAAGTACATAAGTGCAACTAATGTGAATTTTATTGTGGCAACATTTCGTTCTCCAGGAGCTTTGTCAAACCGTTACAAACAATACAGAGACACGGGTGTACAGTGGACCCCCGGTTTACGTCATTAATTCGTTACAGAATGCTGTTCAAGTGTCATTACCAAACGAATTTGTTCCCATAAGGAATAATGTAAATTAGGTTAGTCTTTTTAGACCCCCAAAAATACACTTACAAAAGCACTTGCAAAAATACACTTACATAATTGTTCGAGTTTGGAGCAGTACGTAAACCGGGGGTCCACTGTATATATAGGTACAGGGTGAGGTGCAAAACATAATATAATCGTTGTAGGTAGTAGTAGTTGTAGCAACTATGTGATGGCGGGGTTTATTGCTTTGAGGAGAATTCTTGCCAATACTTCAGAGATGATGAAGCTGCCTTTATTCTGTTTGTGTTAAAAATTGCGAATAATGATTCAAGGCACTTAAGTCTACGGAAATTGGGTTCTTTGACGCTCGCCTAGAGATCAAAGAAACCAGCTTCCATAAACATAAGTGCTGTGAATCATCAGTAATCTCTATTTCTAACGCATTTAAACAGAAATGCAGCGTCATCATCTCGGAAGTATTGGCAAGAATTCTTCTCTAAGCAATAAACCCTGCCATCACAGCTGCTACAACTACTACCACAACAAGTACTACAGTAGACCGTCGTTTAACATACTTTTGTCTGGCACGTTTTGGTTATAGCATGATTGAAGAATTGCGGCATATTTTTGTATAACACTTTGTAAAATTAACTTAACACGATTCGCGAGAGGGGAAAAAATTTTGAGTGCGTGCATCGCATTGCCCTCAGGATATGTACCGTCCTCTGCTAGTTTATATCTTTTTCTTCCCATATCTTAAATCTGCCAAGCAATCATGGCACCCAGGAGGCATACAAGTGTTGCTGAAAGTGCACATAAAGGGCCCCAGAATCTGGAACTCATTACCAGGAAATGCTAAAATAACCTTGTCTGAAAATCAATTTAAGACACTTCTCAAAAACCACCTACTCACCCTAAACTAAATACTCATACTGTAAATTGCCTTCAAAAATGCTCAAAGTTATTTTCCTATAAAATAATTTCAATTTTTACAATTATGTTTACCACCTAATCACCCTAAACTAAATACTCAAACTGTAAATTACTCTCAAAATGCTCAATATTATTTTCATTAAGATAATTTAATTTTTACTATTATGTTCCATCCTACTAAACTCTTGTTACAATGTCTATCATCATTTTGTAATGAACAATGTATTATCATCATATCATAATTTGAATGATCTACCAATTCAAACTCACTCAATTACTCCAATATTATGTTCATAGTCTATAAGCCATTAGATTAAGCTGCCCATAATGCCAAGGCATGCCAGAGGCTCTCCTTGCACCTCAATTTATGATTGTAATGTAAACCCATGTACACGAGCAAAGAAATAAAATTGTATTTGTATTTGTATTTGAAAATAGAGATATTAGGCAAGAGATAGCCAGTGGCCGTAATGAAGCGTCTCTTTGTGCACATAAAAAGAATGAGGTATATATGAGTTTGTGTGCTGACTCACTTACTGACTTGACTTATTTACTGATTGACTTATATTACTGACTGACTCACTGTATTACTGACTGACTGTCTGTATTGCTGACTGTATTACTGACTGACTGACTGTATTGCTGACTGACTGTATTACTGACTGACTGTATTACTTACTGACTGACTGACTGTATTACTGACTGACTGACTTGATGTACTGACTTGACTGACTTACTGACTTGACTGACTTACTGACTTGACTGATTTACTGACTTGACTGATTTGCTGACTCACTTGACTGGCTGACTTACTTACTGACTTGACTGATTTACTAACTGACTTAAAGTTAGACTTTTTCACTGAAGAGGACCCTGAAACGGTGTCTAGAGCAGCTGATGCCTTACCGTCAGTTGTATAATGTACTGCGGGTAAAATAGAACAGAAATACATACAGAATTTATGCACTCTCCAGTACAACCATCGACTTCAGTACCAGTACCTCTACCATCCACCTCAGCCCAGTAGGGCCACAGCATAACTCTCCACTCCACAATCGTCCACAAACACCAGCATCCACAATTTAAGGTAAGAAATACTATTATTTCTGTTGCATTTGTAATCTTAAGCAGTGAAAACAACATAATACATCACAACAATGAACTACAATTACATATTCGTAAGCTCTGGAGGTCTAAAAAAAAAAAGTTTTGGCTTTTTTGGCGCTCCCTGGAACGTAACCCTATTTTTCCCATAATTTATTCAGTTTGTCTAACACGATTTTAAATAAAACAGCATTTTCAGGAACGTAAATACCGTGTTAAACGACAGTCTACCTACAATGATTGTTTTGCACTTCACTCTGTACTATACTATAATAAATTAGAATATGACAGATTTAGGAAACACATGTTCATCGTCAACAGTGGTGGGGAGGTTAGTAACTCTCCGGGGTAAGCCATCATGTACAAGGTACGTCAGTAGCACCATAGTCTCAATACAATGAACGTCATTAGATGATTGCGTGGCTCTGCATTCATATCCCTGTGCGTCGGTTAACAAACAATCTCAACGCCCCTTTGGACAATTTTAGACTGTGATGGACAACGCTTGCTTCACCTACTAATACGTTTCCATTAACTATGTCATTTCTAGTTGTGGACATATCACACTGTCCCAAATCTACTCTTAACCTTCTATTTTATTGACTAAGCACTTGTGCAAACGTTTCTCAATGATACCCAAATGTTGATTGTGTCAATTAACTTGTCGGTTCTCTGAACCTTTCATTATACGTATACCATTTTTATATGTGCGGGTTGTGTGTGAAATGTCACATTAGTTGCACTTCTGTCCTTTTTACCTAACAAAAATTATTTTAATAACTGGAAATGCTTACTGGATTGTGTATTGACAAAAATAACCTTGAGCTAGCTTCTAATAACTTAGTTTTTAAACATTAAATGTTATTATTTTAGCCACACAGTCTAAACCATAAATACATGAACATAATTTATATAAATTTTATCAAACCAAATTGTTTTATCCTTAATATAAGCAATCTCTCTCTTAACTCTTTGGAAGCAAAATCTGTAGGTTATAAATCCACTATGTCAGCAAGTTTACATTGAGATTTTGTAATTACAATCATGAACTGAAGTGCAGAGAGAGCCACTATCGTGCCATGGCATTATGGGCACACTAAATCTAATGGCTTATAGACTACTTAATACTAGAGAAATTGATTGAGTTTGTTTTAGTTAAACATTAGCTTATGTTTATAACAGATAATAAGTTTACTCAAATTACAATCTGAGAATATTAAATTGTGACAAGGTGAAAGTGTTTTGTAGGATGGTTACATCAATAGTAAATACTATTGAAATTATATTATGGGAAAATAACACTGAGCATTGTTGAAAGTAGTTTAAAGTATGAGTATTTAGTTTAGGATGAGTAGGTGGTTTTTGAGAAGAGTCTTAAATTGATGTTCAGACCAGGTTATTTTAGTATTTACTGGTAATGAATTCCAGATGTTGGGGCCCTTTATGTGCATAGAATTTTTACACAGGGTGATATGGACACGGGGTACATCAAAAAGTGATCTATGTCTTGTGTTATGGTCATGGGTCCTGTTAAAGTTGGTGAGGAGAATTTTGAGCGGAGGGTTTATATTTGAGTGTAGAGTTCTATGTATGTAGTATACACAAGAATAAGTGTGAATGTTCTTTACGGTGAGTAGTTTTAGACTTTTGAATATTGGTGGAGTATGCTGTCTAGAGTGGGAATTTGTTATTATTCTGACTGCAGCCTTTTGCTGGGTTATGAGCAGCCTAAGGTGATTTAATGTTGTTGATCCCCATGCACAAATTCCCTAGGTGAGATAAGGGTAGATGAGTGAATGATACAGTGCAAGGAGAGCTGATTGAGCCACATAGTTGTGTATCTTTGATAGTATGCCTACTGTCTTTTGAGATTTTCTTGGAAATTTGTTGTATGTGTTTGGAATTTAAGGCTACTGTCAAGGTGGATTCCTAGGAATTTTCCCTCTGTGAGTCTTGTGATGGGTGATCCATTGAGCGTTATGTTAAGTGGAACATTTGTAACTCTGTTTCCAAACTGAATGAAATAGGTCTTGTCAGTATTGAGAGTAAGCTTATTAGTCGTCATCCAGGTAGATATTTTCTGTAATTCAGTATTAAGTGTTGGCCAGTACGACTGGGTTTGAGTGAGAGAGTGTAATTTGCAAATACGTACAGTAATATGGGTTTGAGTAGTTGTGATGCATTCCGTAGGTCATTGATGTAAATGAGGAATAGGAGTGGTCCTAGGACACTTCCTTGTGGGACACAGACTGTAATTTGTTGTGTGGAAGAGTTAGCTCCTTTTGTGTACACGTATTGGCTTCTGTTACTGAGTTATGAGTTTAGGTAATTGAGTGAGTGCCCTCTTATACCATAGTGTGCTAATTTTATGAGCAGTAAATCATGGTCGACTGTATCAAAAGCTTTACGTAAATCAATGAAGATTCCCAGTGGGACTTCTTTCTTCTCTAGAGCGGTGTATATTAGGTCTAGCATAATAATCAAATTAAGCACTAAATCTGTAAGGGTCACAGTGCTACAGGTAGGGTTGTGCAAAAGTAATTACTATAATAAAGGAATAACAGGAAAAGTTGGTAGATGGCTCTATAATTTCCTAACAAGTAGAACACAAAGAGTAGTAGTCAACAAAGTCAAGTCTGAGGCGGCTACGGTGAAAAGCTCTGTTCCACAAGGCACAGTATTCGCTCTCATCGTGTTCCTCATCCTCATATCGGACATAGACAGGGATATAAGCCCCAGTGCCGTGTCTTCCTTTGCAAATGACACCCGTATCTGCATGATAGTGTCCACCATTGAAGACACTGCAAGACTCTAAGCAGACATCAACCAAATCTTTAAATGGGCTGCAGAAAACAATATGAAGTTCAATAATGAGAAATTTCAATTACTCCGATATGGAAAACGTGAGGAAATTAAAATTTCATCGGAGTATAAAACAAATTCCAACCACACAACAGAGCGAAAAACTAATGCCAAAGACCTGGGAGTGATCATGTCAGAGGATCTCACCTTCAAGGACCATAACACTGTAGCAATCGCATCTGCTAGAAAAATGACAGGATGGATAATGAGAACCTTCAAAACCAGGGATACCAAGCCCATGATGACACTTTTCAGGTTGCTTGTTCTATCTAGGCTGAAATATTGCTGCACACTAACTGCTGAACTAGAAAATGTGCAAAGAACCTTCACAGGATGCATAACTGCGATAAACCACCTCTATTACTGGGAACGCTTGAAGTTCCTAAACCTGTACTCCCTAGAACGCAGGCGGGAGAGAGACATTATTATATACACTTGGAAAATCCTAGAGGGATTAGTACCAAACTTGCATACGAAAATCACTCCCTACGAAGGCAAAAGACTCGGCAGACGATGTAACATCCCACCAATGAAAAGCAGGGGTGACACTAGCACATTGAGAGACAACATAATAAGTGTTAGGGGCCCAAGACTATTCAACTGCCTCCCAGCATACATAAGGGGGATTACCAATAGACCCCTGGCTGTCTTCAAGAAGGCACTGGACAGGCACCTAAAGTCGGTACCTGACCAGCCAGACTGTGGTTCATACGTTGGACTGCGTGTGGCCAGCAGTAACAGCCTGGTTGATCAGGCCCTGACCCACCATGAGGCTTGGTCACAGACCGGGCCGCGGGGGAGTTGACCCCCGGAACTCTCTCCAGGTAATCACAATTAAGCGCTAAACCCATGAGGGTCATACAGCACTGCGTGCAAAAGTAGAAATGTGTGAAGGTTAAGAATGGGTGAGGTAGAAGGATGTAAAGTCAGGGATTGGTAGAAAAAAGTACTAGTGAAATCAAAACTAATAATGAAGTTGTTGCAATGAGTTCAAGTTTAAAAGTAAAGTGTCTGCATCAAAGATGGAACTTTCAGCAAGGTGTTTGTGTGTGGCGGGGGGGAATTATTTTCTCTTATCAAAACCAAGCGCTACTCACTAGGGTCACAAAGCTCTGCATGGGGAGGGGGGGGGGGTAAATGTACGTGGATCATGCAGGGATGTACTCGCCTATTTGTGGTTGCAGGGGTCGATTCACAACTCCTGGCCTGGCCATTAGTATGACATGACAGTAGTGCCAGTCGTTTCTGCATGTGAAAAGCGTGAATGTGATGTCACAAACCCAACAATAGTGGGATGGCCAGAATACTAAACGTTTGAGAGAAAAATTGTGGTTAATTGCGGAACTCCGTTGCCGAGATGGTAAAAGTACTGATTATTATAATCATAAATAAGCGCTAAACCCGAGAGTACTGAAAGTCTGAGCAAGGAACACCCCTATGGGAAATCTGAAGGGCTCTTCCCCTGTGGTTTAGCGCTTCTATTTGATTATAATAATAATAATGAAGGGCTCTTATAATCAAAAGAAGCGCTAAACCTACGAGGGTGATACAGCGCAGCAGGGCAGGGGGTAGTACAGGATCATGGAGTAGCAAGGGTGGAGGGGATAACAGAGGCGTTAGAAAGGGCTACGAGGAGTGCTACTACTACTACTACTAGTACATAGAAACCCCCTTGTTATGCTGAGCATTTCGGGCAAAAGGAAGGATTATCAAAGTTTGTGTAATAAATCACTTGCTGTCAAAGTCAGAGGGAAAATCTGTCAACGGTGGGGCCGTCAACAATGAGGGATGATAGAGTGAGTTAGAGTGCTAACGATGTAGGAGGAAAATCGTGTGCTTGTTTAGACAGGACAGTCCAATATACTATGGGAAATTGAAATTTGAACCTCTGGAAGGCTTTAAAAGCTGACCGAACAGGAGTCCTAAACAATATTAATAACGAGGCAGACATGGTCACTACGTATGGTAAGTGAGAATTACATACAATTCCGCTGTGAAAATACTAGCAGATTCAATAAATGACTTCTGATTTGTTCACGAAAAACAGCTGCACACTATAGGGGGATTTGGAACCCGTAACAACGCTGGTCTGACCTGCTAAATAACAAACTTCATTCTATTTAACCGAGTATAGGTTTCTGGCCGCCTCCTTGTCACCAATGTCGAGGTTGGGAGACTACACTCTCCCGTCTTCGCATCGGCCACACTAGTCTTACGGGTATCTCATGGAGAGGCTCCCTGTCCCTCTCTGTGAGCATTGTCAGGTTCCAGTATCTGTTCGCCATATTCTGATGGACTGCCCACTATCTACGAGCACGCAGAATTTACCTCCGTCGTCGTCGTCTTCGCTCTGCTGCCCTTTCTTTACCTTCCCTTCTTGCTGATGGGCCCTCCTTCAATCCTGACTCTCTCGTTGACTTTTTGACAGAAACTGACTTACTACACAAACTCTGAAGATTATACCTCAAGCACTTCCCTCAGTCTCTTCTACCTCAATCTCTTGCTACCCTCTATCCCTGCACTATCCACTACCCTTCTGCACTTCAATACTCTATTAATCATCCCTCTCCCTCTTACAACCCATTCTCCCTGCATCCTGCCATGACCAGCTTCGCTGTCTAACCCCTGTGGTTTAGCGCTTCTATTTGATTATAATAATTATAATAATAATGGAACCCGTAATGTAGCAGGTGAAGTGTAAATAAACATAAAGATACGTCTTACTGTGAATCACATGAACTATTCCTTATAAATTATAATCAAAACTGAGCACTAAACCCACAAGGGTCATACAGCACGGCAGGATGGAATGTACTAAAGGAATAATCAGTGAAGGATTAGGAGTGCAAGCGGCAGAGTTAGCAAGGGTAGTAGGACTCGTTCAAGGGAAAATACAATCAAAGTTATTGTATTATTATAATCAGAGGTAGTCTGTATCAAATTATTATTATAATCAAATAGAAGCGCTAAACCACAGGGGTTATACAGTAGTCTATCAAAGGTGGGACTGTCAGTGAAGTCGGATCAAGTACGTAAGTGGTTCCTTCGGAAGTAAATTCTGCATGCCTGCTGTTCCCTTAGTTTATCGTCGCAATGCATCATTAGTATTACAACGCTGGACAGTGGGTAAAGTACATTATTATAATCAATACTATGCACTAAACCCACAATTATTATTATTAAATAGAAGCGCTAAACCACAGGGGTTATACAGCGAGTCAGGGGAAAATACAAACAGAGTATATAGAATCCTTTTTTAAATAACCAAGCCCCATGATCAATTTTCCCCCAATTTGGGAATAATTCATGTTAAGCATTAAACCCATATGGTGCATTCAGCGCAAGATGTGGGGGTAGACTCCATACTCCATCCACTGTGTGAGGCGCGCTTCCTATTTGTACTCGCCTGTTCCCCTGAAAAATCATATTAAAATCAAGGGGAGGCACCAAACCCACAGGGGTCACAGATGAAAATCCATGGGGGATCATACAGCATGTGGGAACATGAGATGCAATCACGCTCAATCCAAGGATTATTATTATTATAATCAAATAGAAGCGCTAAACCACAGGGGTTATACAGCGCTGCAGGTTATTGTAGGATGCAGGGAGAGTGGGTTGTAAGAGGGAGATGGACGATTAGTAGGGTATGGAGTGCAAGATGACGGTGGATAGTGCAGGGGTGGAGGGTAGCAAGAGATCGAGGTAGAAGGGACTGAGGGAGGTGCTAGAGGTATAATCTTCAGAGTTTATGTAGTAAGTCAGTTTCTGTCAAAGTCAACGAGAGTAAGAGCCCTAAACACGCTAAACTATAGCACACTGCGATAAGAGCCACAGGAACTAAGTTATATTCATGAAAGGGGAATGCCAAACCTGTAGGAGTCGTACAATGCCTGGGGAAACAGGAGATAATCAGGTTCAAGCCAAGGAAGGGTAAGGCATGTCCATTATTATAATCAAAAGAAGCGCTAAACCACAAGTCATAAGGCATGTCCAATTTCTTGAATCAAGAGCCCCTCACTGGCATTAAGGAATCTTCTTTGGCAGGCATAGATATAAAACAGGCTGTTCCAGATAGAAACTTTGAAAAGTGGTCCAATTGGTCACACGAACATACCAAAATTAAGCAATAAACCCGCAAGGGTTACAGAAAGTGGTTGCTGAAAGTATAGGCTAGGCTTGCCTAGGCAACTGCAAAATCTACACACAAGGATGACCAGATACATGTGCAGAGAACAGAACAGTCTATTAATAACTATCAGTAATAAGATAGTACCGTGGAAGCCAAACCCATTAGAAAAAAGTTCCAAACTATTCAAGTCATATTATAATCAAAAAGCACTAAACCCAGTAGTTACAAGTCATTAGATCGACCATATTCAGAGTACTGAACCTGATTGGCTCCAGTGCCAGACAGAAGAGGTATATGTAGCAGTCAAAATTTGTGCAATACTTTTAGCTTCCTCCAAGTAATATAACTTGCTTTGAAAATGGAACTGCCCAAAAAGCAGGGCATAGAAAAATAGGGGATGAATTGAATTCTGTGGGCAACCTGACAATGAGTATTTCTTAAGTCTTTTCCCCGACATTTTCATACATGAATATTAACTATTCAGACTAAGACAAAATTTAGTGAACTTTTTTAAAGGTTGTACTGGACCATTATAAAGGTACAAATTTTAAAAGGTTGGAAGACAAATGAAAATGCTACTTTTCACCAAACAAAGTTAGTCATTAACTTTCAGCTACCATTATTATTATTTGTAATGAACTTTCCTTGTATATACAATACTAATTCAATGCTATCGTTGAATGGGTATAGAAGTGGGTCCATATTATAAAATGTTTTTATTCACTATTGCAATACAATGAAATAAACAGGCTTGAAGCCTTCCTGGACTACTTTAGGTTTGCACTTTGAATTAGACATTTTAATTATGTTCAGATTTGTTTTCTTATTTCACAGGCAAAGAAATATTTTTGTAATGAAAGTAACAAAACTTATAACTCCTCTTTTTAACATACTGAGGTGCAGCAACACTGAGAAATAGAAAATATGTATTTCCAGTTTCTGTACAAAGAGGCTTACTATGCAAGTCAAAGGGAAATTGTGTACTGTGAAACAAGCCTTTACCTTCAAGGACAACAGGTCACTCGCTGAACTTGTGCTTGAGACTCATACACTACACACTGTAAATACTCTCACATACATGCATCTACCTTGATGTGTTTAAAGTGTAAAAATCAGGCCTTGTCCTAAGTCAATCACTACAAATGAATACCATTTTATAACCACCATATGCAATAACTGAAAATACAATACTTAATATTTATCTACATGTTTCAAATACAGCACCACAATACCTGCATTTGCTATCTGAACAAATAAATATTTAGAAAAATTAACATTAACTCCAATTGTTTCTGGAAAACGTCGGAAAAAAAATTTATGGGATAGTACATTTGAAGCAACAATAAGCTAACTTCAAACTTCTGTATACATTCGTGTGCAAATATATTAAGTCTTTCATTGGAAAATTTAGAGGCTCTTTCTCACAAGATCTACAAGTCTTTAACTGTATTTACTAAATTTAAGGTGGCAAAATGAAGATCATACACCAATTACATGCTACCAGCAGCATGAGCTAGGAATAATGTATTTGCAATGCTGAAATAACTATCTTTAAATTACCCTGCATCAACCATCTATGAAGAATACTTTCCCTGCTCCATTTAACTGAGGTAAGCTTTGGCAGAATAATTCAAAGGAAATTAAATATTCAGCAATATCAACTACGTATTATAATTATAATTTCTGATTTAACTTGCAAGAAAAAATTTAATTTGCAATTTTGATTACTGTATACATAATTTACAATGTCTAACTTGGATGAAAAAAAATGTGTTTTGTATTAAAGATTCCACCTACTTTCCAACAAATGCATCCCCTTAAAGGGGTACAGTAACCAACATTTGACTAAATTTTTCAAGCCACAAAACTTTTAATCTTAAGAGGACATCTGCCTCTAGCACTTAAACAAGCCAAGCCATTAAATATAAGAAATTTATTACACACCAATAAATAAACTTATTTTACATTGAGGCTACACCAGTCATAAGAGCTTAAAATTGTATTAAATACTAGCCAAACGTTTTGCCATTCACTAGCCTTTAGCTGCTGGAGGTTTAGCTTTTATGTATTGGACAATACCTCCTGCCATTGCTGCCAGTACTATGATAATTAAACAAATTAACTTATCTATTTCCTTAAGGCAGTAATATTGAAGGACAGTACAGATTTTCAACAATTTAAAATTTATGGTGCTGGCTTCAAAGATACCGACTGCTTCAGAACACACTAAACAGGATCCACAAAACTCCACTTCTGAGGTTACTGAATTACCATTAAAGAAGCAAAGCTTCATACATGAAACCAACAAAAAAATCCTTACGTACTTGCATTTTGAAGGTAAATATGTACATATCAAAATAAAAATTATATTGCTTTATTAAAGAGAAACAGCAAGAATTTAAAGCTCAAGCAATCTTATTACGCAGCTGTATTCTGCCAGAGTAAACCTTTATACTGGATGTATGTATATATATATATATTATATATACAGATATATAATTATATATATATACATATTATATAAAATGTAAAGGACCCAAATTGTTATTTTATCACTTGTACACTTTCTACACAGATCAGTCTGCAGCAAACATTCTCAATGAAAAAACTTTTAAACATTCCACAAGCATGTGAATACAGTATTCAATGATAGTTTCAGCTGTAACAACACAGCAAAGTGATAATTAAATAATTTTAAGTTCACAAACCCTTTAACTCAATTTACACTGCATTCTAGATTCAACACATGAGCAAGTAATATGATCATGAAGTTAAGAAAACATTATCTTTATACAGTTACACATCGATTATATCACTTTCATTACCTTATTACAATGCTTCACCAATATTACTCCACTTAAAAAGAATCTCAAAAATATTACTCCAATTCAAACCCTACTTTCCCTATCAAACTTCTAAATTATTCATAACTGGCAAAAGTAACCCCGTACAAAAAAACACCTACTTTAATATCCCCTCGTGGTCTAAGTGAACAAAAGATAACCCAACCTTTCCTTACTCCCCAATCTCAAAACATTTTACAGATAATGCATACACTATAGAACGAATGTTTTTGCATAATCACATTGATATATACATCATGGCATGCAGATGAATTCCACTGTGTATCACATTAACTTCTTAAAACTGGTTTTTAATTCATGGAAGGCCAATAAACTTTAACAATGGGTGGAAACTATGCTAAGCCATTTCTTTAGCTTGCTTATAAAATGGAAAAAAATTGCATCTGCAAAACCTACAATTTATCATGTATTTTTTATTATTTCAATGTACAACTTATACTTGCACAAAGTCCTTCAAGGGCTCAGATTTGCTGATAATCTAAATTGATGTTACACTAAGAAAAACAAGCATCTGAGCAATTAAACTTTATAACCGAGAACAGATTTTGTAAACTTGCTAAAAGCTTTTAGTGTTAAAATTTCCCTTTGCTGAAACACCAGAGATAGAGCTTACCTACTAAACTACAAAACCATGACAAAGTATTCCAATAATATAAACTATTACAAACAAAAAAGCAGGAACGTTATTTAAAATCCCTGGCAGTTTCATGAATGTCCTCTGATGCATGCTAGAAATCAATTATCACAATTTTTGTTCACACCAGTTTAATACTTTACACTAATATGATAACCATTAATTTGTGAATATGAACAGCAAGATAAATCCCCAAGTTTTGATAATGCAAGCTTACTACTGTGATCTAAATCTATCAATCCAATTATTTAAATTTTACAAACATTCAATCCTGGGGATATGTGAATGAAAGAACATCTTAACACTGGAATGGTTATAAATTTTTATTCTAATATTCAGCATATTAATTATGCACAATGAAGTACAAAAAAACAAGTTAGATAAAAGCTTTCTTCCAACCCAAGTAATGGGCCCATATTATACGATAGAGTAAAAAAGGAAAAGGCTCTCCTGCACTATAGCTTGGGTTGTTTAAACAAATGCCATTTAAACATGCCATTTACTCCTCATTTGGTCACAGATTAATAAACCAACCCACAAGGGTATAAATTCAGCTCATACACTCTGGGATGTTGCCCTTCCACAAAAGAAAAAAAAAAGAAAAAAAAAGTGCCGAACTTCTAAGAACAGTGTCCAGAAGGACCTGCATGTACCAGTTAACAACGGTAAAGGCCTTCCTCCTCTTATTCCTAGAGCAATTTAAATACTCTTAAATAAGAGGGCCACAATGGGTGATGACATTGAGGCAGAGCTGGGTACATATATATAATATACACTATCTTGCTTCATGGATTACCCAATCTCAAACCAGGTTTACTAAAGTCCCATTGTAATCACAGATAACAACCATTAACCGTCTTGCAGTTGTCTAATATGAAAAAAATATATTTTAACGAGATAATGGTTGGTTGTGAAGATGGTTATGGTGTGGCGGTGGTAGTGGCAGCAGCAGCAGCTGGAAGGAATGATTTACTTCATATTTGGCTTTGTGGCTACCACCATTTCTTGACCCATTGCTGAAAGCACTGTCAGCTGAAAATATATAAATTCTGATTATATAACATGAACATGTTTGTTAGTGTTATTTCCAGCTGTTTGCTAATAGTATTTTGCTGGACTACTAAAGTGGGCAAAGCTTTCATTAAAAAGTAATATATATTCTCACAAAACAATTGCATCTTAAGACCAGTCTCAATGGCACCAAAATATCTGCAAGTGCACAGAAAATTTCAATTTGAGAAAATACCTTTAATAAATATCCTACCCAATGATCCTTAGTAAGGCTTGTAATGCTACACCACTATTTTATAACAATTTATGTTGAAATACAACTATGAAAATATTTATCTGCTATTTAAGAAATGCAACAAATTCAAGATAATTAACTGCTTAATTAACCAAATAAAATGGATCTGTGCAATATTCCAAATTTTATAAACAAAAGAAATTATATTAACACATAAATGAAAAAAAAATACTAATCCCCAGCGTCTTAACACAGCCTGATACTAAGGCTAAAGTCCCCAATTGACAGTGCTGTAAAATAACTACCGATAAATTACACACAAAATATACGAGTTTCCGAGAGGAAGTCATAGTAACCATGTCAGGTTGAAAAAATTATGCATATTTGATAAGCAGGGTAATATATTAAGAGATTAGTCAATGTGGCCTTGAATTCCTGCAGGTGTAAGAGGTGCATTCTGAAGGTCAATATGTACATATCAAAAGGAAGGAAGATTGAACAAGAGTTCGTAGCATATATGCTGGCCTTCAGACACCGAGAGGGAAAAGTGGGACGCAAACACGACTTGCTGGAACTTCCCAAGGAAGAAGGAAAGCATAAATAGGGGCAGGGGTAAATAAAGAGAAGGCACATCAAGATAATGCCAGAGTTCGAGCATACTACAGGGTCTCAACAAATGAAGTCAGCGATTAAATGAAGTTTTCTTGCAAAACACGATTTTATACATACATACAAGGAACACAAGTCATGACAACATAACGCAGGAAATGGGCACTGCATTGATCCTGCAAAGAAACGTTTGCTTTTGTATACAAACTTCAGACCGGACAAGATCAAAAGGCTCCTAAACAAACATAATCCCTGATGAAGGATGGCATAATTTCTTTAAAGTAACTATGGAGGGTATGGGACATACTTGGTCCCCACAATCTAGCTCAGACAAAATTAGGACTGTATGAGGCCTCAGCTTTCCCAGTAAAAATGGGCTAAAGTTTTAAGTACACTGAGAAGAGTAAGACTTGATATTTAGGGAAATTACATGGGACTGCCATGACATTCAACTATCAAGAGGGGGCCTAGAAATTTAACTGCAGCACATATCGGAATGAGGAACCATAAATATAAATGCCTGTGATCTAGTAAGGCATCTCATTAACGTTATCAAGTATTTTAGCAACACAAAACGAAACCGGATGAAGTGGAACTATTGGCCACAGAATCTACAGTGCTCACAAAAATAATCTGGGCCTTCCCTTTATGGAAATAGTTAAAAAGCAACAATATAAATATAGAACAAAAACTAATATTTGATACTTGCATAATATTTTCTTATCTCCCCATTGGCCTTGACCATTTGAAACCGTGTGAGCATGTTTTCATTTGTATTTCTTAAGTAACTGGATAACTGGTTGGCCCAAATGACCTTTATTTGATGCATGACATGGATGAAATATGTTAAAATTCCATCTTTTTCATGATATTCCAGGCATTCTCAATAGGACTGAGGTCTGAACTATTCCCTGGCCACTGTAAAACCAATATTTTTTTCTGCAAGACACTCGAGTTATTTTTTGGCCTTGTTACATGGGGGGAACTATCATGCATAAAGGTGATGCAGCCTCCATTATAAAGCAGTCTGGATTAAATATTGTATCACCTATTGGTGCACCTGCATACAGCAGCAAAATAAGGTGTTCTACTCTACCTCCTACCCCCCCTTAAGAGATCAGTATTTGGAGCTGTAATTAGTACTGTAATTTTGTGTCAACAAATATGAGACATTTAAAGAATAGTTAGGAAAAAAGATAGTATATTGGCTTGGATAAGTCACCATAAAGGAAACTTGTCACCATACTGGACAAGCAAAGTCCAGCATAAAGGTGTTACTTGCTGCCGCTCGTGGCCTCCCACCACATGTTATTTCCACTACAACACAGATAATCTACATGGAGAACTACATAGAAATCCACATATGATTGCATCACAGCTCAAAGAAACTCATCTAACTATTCTGTGCCATACATCACTGCCTGCAAAAGGAACCCCACTTTCCAAGTAATCATACTGCAAGAAACTTCCCCCTCTACTCACTCCCCAAAATTCATGGCTACACTACCTTTATGCATAATAGCACCCTGTAACAAGGCCAAAAAAATTTCAAATGACTGGCTAAGAACAATATTAAGGTTTTACTGTAGCCAGGGTATAGTCCAGACTTCAATCCTATTGAGAATGCCTGGAATATGAAAATGATGGAATCCTGCCACATTTCATCCATGTTGTGCCTACAGCAGAACAAGGACATTTGGGTCAACCAGCTATCCACTGATTACCTTCAGGAATCTTGAATCAAAGAATGCCCAAATGGTTTTAAATGGTCATTAAGATGAAGGAGATGGCAAATTATTAATGTTAAGTACCAAGTACAGATCCTCCCGACCTCCAACCTATGCAACTTACGTCCATCCACACATACAACCGAAAAAACACAAATTATAAAAAAAAAAAATACATGAACATAAATGTGGAAATTACCCTTGATCATGTCTGCCAGCTCTACTAGCAGCTATGTGCATACAATAGTGACCCCAGATCTGGCAACAGCACTCAGCACATCTCTCTCAGATGTCATTTTGTAAGTGATCGCTAGAGAAGTCAATTCATTAGACTTCTACATGCCATGCTAAAAATTCCGACATCCGTCCATTTCAAGATCTGACCGATTAGTCGGAATGGAACTCGGACAAGTCAGGGAGGATCTGTATTACAGCTTTTGTTCTAAAATTTTTATATTGTTGGTTTTTAGTGATTTTTGTAATAAAGGGGAGATCTGGTTTATTTTTGCAGACACTGTATAGTGTTTAAGAGGGATGACTGCAAGTTGACAGGTCAGACCTGCACAAGAAATGCAAAAATCATTTATATACAAGGATAAGATGGTGACAAAGCAGTGCCTAAGAGAAAAGGTTTGCCATTCTTTCTGCCCATCCAACAGGACAGTCTCCTCAGCTACTGTCTCCACTTTACCTCTAAACAACACTCACCCATATACTGTGGAATCCCTTCAACCTGTAAAGCCCTATAATCCACAGCCTCCTGATATTTGAAGAAAGAACTGAGGTAAGACCATTAATAATTATCAGGTAAAAGGTAATAAGGACAGCCTTGAGGTATGCCTTCGACTTGCACAAAATCAAGTTTCAGGAAAAGTGTAGTCTGCCTTAGAGGTGTAAGGAATGGGTTTGGGACAAAATGCTGAAATGCAAGGTAGTGTCTTAAGCTCAGTCCATTTGAAGAAAAAGACAATTTAATGGGGAGGAACTACACCTCTATGGGTTATACAGAACATAGGGAATGGGAGGCAATCAGGTTTGATCTAAGTGGTGATTCAGCCCAATTCCCTGGATAAAGAGTTCACCAGCATCAAAACACCTTCATTTAAAGGCCCAAGAATTTCTACAAAGGTGTTTTGAATGCATGTAGTTGAGCAGGGGCTAATAGTAAAGCACCCCCCTTTCTAAAACCAACAACTTTCAAGTCTTCAGCAAATGATGAGTTTATTGACAAAGCATTTTAATCTACAAAAATTAGCCTAAATAGATTGACCTTGTCAAAGTAAATGGCTTAAAAAAAAAAGGGAGGACTGCTGCAGTTTTCCACTGAAGAAGCAAAACACCTTCATACAAGGCGTGCCTGCCACAGGTCAGCACAAGCATAACCGATATGACTTCTCAAATCAGAAAGATATACAGCTCACCAGTACGAGCTGTGAAGTTCAACAGGGCCAACTCTCACTTTAGTTTAGATTGAAGAAATATGGAGGAAGAAAAAAGCAGGCCTTGGGAAATTAATAGTGATGCCCAATTGCTTTGCTAACCTTGACAGGGTCTGCTACGTTTCGCCAACAATGGCAAGGACGGGAATGAAGTGTACTTACATGCTATCTTTCATACTGTTTTCCAGCTTGTGCAGAGGTAGTGGCATTTACAGTGAACACAACAAGTGTGTGAAGTTAGTTTAGCTGTACATATAACAGAACATGCCCTCTCACTCATTTGAAGTTGGGAAACAGTTTATGACGACATAACAGTAGTGGCCTGGTAATGGTTGGGAGGCCACCAGAGAACATTTCTACAAATGTTTACCCAAGCTATGGGGGATATAGAGTAGCTGCAGAGTAGGGATGAGAGTGTAATAGAACGTTTGTAAAGGAATCTAATTGGGGATAAAGTACAGTAGTATGAGGTGTCTAGCACCTAGACATAAGAAATCAGAGAACAGGTACAATTCCTTGGATCAGGAGCCCCCTCACCTGCATCAAGGAACCTCCCTTAAGGAGTGACCCAAAGTAGGGAAACTTTGAAGCCATAAGAGGTGTAATAACCTAACTTGGGAATTCACTATTACTTTATAGCCCTTTTTCAACTTTCTAACCAATACCAAAGGAGAGGTTCAAGGGTACAAAGCAATTCTACAATACAGATATTTGTCTGCTATATAATCTGGGGATCATCCAGTAAATTAGCAAGGAAATGCCACTAATTCTTGTGTCCATAGTTCTGGAAAGACAGCTACTGAATGATATACTTAAGTAAATAAAGACTTGCATAACACATGCTCTTGAGAAAAGACCAACAATCATGCCATTGCATAAAATTAAAAAGGCTTCAGTTTCACTTATAAAAGGCCTGGCACTAATTCTATCTACTCTTCATTCTGACCAATGCCTTCATTTTCAATAATGATTCAGGACCACTGCAATATAGGCCTGAAAATGCCTCATCTATCCAGTCTCAAAATATATTATGGGTTTACCAATAACAGATTTAATAAATCCTTAAAACTGCTATTGTTTAATTTGTAACAAAAGCAACTGTCTCGTCTAGTAACAAAAGAAAATATTTGCACCTTCCTAGGCAATCCACTAGCCTTAATTTTTAATACACTAGTTGAAAAAATTAAAAACTTACCAGAAGGTCTTCACCATTTTCAAACTTTGTTTTTATCTCGACACCAACTTCACCTTCAGGAATTTTAATATCGTCACGCAAGTCACCAGATTCCATCATTAGAGACAAAAAGCCATCATCGGAAATGTCAATCAACTGTAAAACAAAAAAAAATCATTACAAGTGTGTGTAAATGTGTACACACAACTCAAAATCATAACATGATTAAAAAAAAAATACCAGAACAGTGGAGCTTGAAAGTGTCCTAAAACTTGCAGGCCAGTGATGTGTATACATATATATTTTTCTTAACATTCGTTATTTCCCACTGAAGTAGGATGACCCAACAAAAAATAACACTTTCACTGTCACTCATTCAGGCATTTGCCAAAAGCAAACTGGCATTACAGTCCATAGGCCATCCAAACCACACTCCCACCTCTCCTTCAGAGTGCAAGCACTGTACTGTGGAACCCCGCCTAACGAACGCTCCATATAGCGAACAAATCGTGCAACGAACGCTTTTTTTCGCAAAATATTTTTCTCGTGTAGCGAACATTTACTCGTGAAGCGAACCGTACCAGACCTGTCCGCCTGCCCTGCGCTTGTGCGGTGAGGCGGACAGGACACCAGTCAAGTGTTGTTTACACTTTAGAGAATATTACCCAGCGTGCTCTTTCAAACATTCACAATACTTTTGTTGTGTTTATTGTTGGTTAAGTGATTGTCACAAATAAATCACCATGGGTCCAAAGAAGCTTCTTAGTGGCACCCCTGTGGTAGAGAGGACCACCATCGAACTGAAGAGAGATTGTAGAAAAATATGAGTGGCGTACGTCTGAGTGAGCTTGCCAGGATGTACAACAAAAACAAATTAGTATCGGCACTATCCTGGCAAAGAGAAATGAGATCAAGGAAGCTAATGTTGCAAAAGGGGTTGATATGTTAACGAAAAAGAGATCGAAAACAGTGGATGAGGTTGAGAAGTTGTTGGTGTGGATAAATAATAAACAATTAGCAGGTGATAGTATTTCCACGGCGATAATTTGTGAAAAGGCAAGGAAGTTGCATGCAGATCTTGTCAAGACAATGCCTGAAACCAGTGGTTGAGGAGTGATTTTAAAGCCAGCAGAGGCTGGTTTGAGAGGTTTAAGAAACAGTGGCATACACAGTGTTGTGAGATATGGTGAGGCAGCCAGCTCAGACAAACATGCAGCTGAATTTAAGGGGTTCGTAGAGGCTGAAGAATTCCTCCCCCAACAAGTGCTTGTGATGAAACAGGCCTGTTGTGGAAGAAAATGCCCAACAGGACCTTCATTACTCAGGAGGAAAAGGCACTGCCAGGACACAAGCCTATGAAAGACAGGCTAACTCTTATGATGTGTGCCAATGCCAGTGGTGATTTTAAAGTGAAGCCTTTACTGGTGTATCACGCAGAAAATCCCAGAGCCTTCAAGAAACACAATGTTAACAGGAATAATTTGTGTGTGCATTGGAAGGCTAACACTAATGCATGGGTCACTAAGGACTTTCATGGAATGGTTGACTGGAGTGTTTGGCCCTAGTGTAAAGAAATACCTCCTGGAAAATAAATTGCCACTCAAAGTGCCTCCTGGTACTGGACAATGCTCCTGATTATCCTCACAACTTGAAAGAGTTGTTGTCTGACAACTTCAATTTCATCAGAGTGAAGTTCTTGCCTCCTAACACCACTCCTCTCATCCAGCCCATGGACCAGCAGGTCATTGCAAACTTCAAGAAACTGTACGCCAAAGCAGTGTTTCAGAAGTGCTTTGATGTGACCTCAAGACACTGCATTGACCCTAAGAGAGTTCTGGAAAGATCACTTCAATATCATGCATTGCATAGGCCTTATAGGCAAGGCTTGGGAGGGAGTGACTTCCAGGACTTTGAACTCTGCTTGGAGACCACTGTGGCCAGATTGTGTTGAAAAGAGGGATTTTGAAGGATTTGAGGCTGACCCTGATGACCCTGTGCCTGTTGTGGAAGATATTGTGACATTGGGGAACAGCCTGGGGTTGGAGGTGAGTGGTGAGGATGTGGAAGAGTTGGTGGAGGAGCACAGGGTAGAGCTAACAACTGAAGAGCTGCAAGAGCTGGAACAGCATCAGACCAGAGCTGAGGTTATTGCTTCACAGGAGGGAGAGAGAGTGAAGGAGGTGCCTTCTTCAGAGATTAAGGAAATGTGTTCTATGTGGAGTAGGTTGTAGACATTTGTTGAAAAACACCACCCTGAGCAAGCTGAAATGAGCCATCTGTGCAACCACTTCAGTGACAGAGCCATGTTGCGCTTCAGGAAAATATTAACGAGTCGCCAGAAACAGAGGACTGTAGACAGTTATTTCACGAGGCAGGGATCCAGTGACTCAAGCTGGTCCTAGTGGCATTAAAAGAAAAAGAAGGGAAGTAACCCCAGATAAGGACTTGTTACCTGAAGTCTTTATGGAGGGGGATTCCCCTTCCAACCTTTGATATACCTTTGAAGAGTTTCGAGAGTATCTACTCTCTGAGCCCAGCCATGGGCCAGGCTCATCTGGTGCTTGCCTGGTCAACCAGGCTGTTGCTGCTGGAGGCCCGCTGCCCCACATATCCGTTACAGCCTGGTTGATCTGCCACCTGGTGAAGATACTTGTCCAGTTTCCTCTTGAAGGCTTCTACACTTGTTCCAGCCGTGTTTCGGATATCTTCTGGTAGATGTTGAATAGTCTGGGACCCCGGATGTTGATACAGTGCTCCCTTATTGTCCCCACCGCACCCTTGCTCCTCACTGGGTTTATTTTACACTTCCTCCCATATCTCTCACTCCAGTATATTGTTATGGCAGTGTGCAGATTTAGGACCAGGCCCTCGACCATTTTCTAGGTTTATATTATCATGTATCTCTCTCTCTCTCCTCCGCTCCAATGAGTACATGTTCAAGACTTGAAGGCGTTCCCAATAATTTAGATGTTTCAATGGCTCAATGTGAGCCGTAAACGATCTCTGAATCTGTTCCAGCTCTGATATTTCTCCTGCCCTGAACGGGGCCATCAGCACAGAGCAGTATTCTAAGCGAGGGAGCACTAGCGATTTGAAGAGTGTCACCATCGGCATTATTTCTCTTTGTTTTGAAAGTTCTCAATACCCACTCCGTCATCTTCCTGGCTGTTGTGATCTTTGTCTTGTTATGGTCTTTAAAAGACAGATCAGCAGACAATTATTCCCAAGTCCTTTACGTGTTCCTTTCGTTCTGTGGTGACCCTCTTGCGTTTTGTATAGTGTTCCTTTTGAGTTCATTTTTTCCATACCTAAGCAGCTGAAACTTATCACCATTGAATGTCATGTTCTCCACTGCCCACTGGAAGACCCTGCTTATGTCCTCCTGTAATTTTTCAGTGTCTTCTACCGTAGTGACTTTCATCCAAACACTAACACTCCCCCTGTCATCCTCCCTATCTTCCAGATGCCTGCAACTCTCTTCAATAAAAGGTAAGTAAATGTTATTTATTAATCTGTTTTTTATTATTTAGTATTAAAATATATTTTTTGTGAATACTATTTTTGGATGTCTGGAACGGATTAATTGTATTTACATTATTTCTTATGGGAAATAAGATTTCGAATTACGAACTTTTCGTGTTAAGAACTAGCTCCTGGAATGGACTAAGTTCGTTAGTTGAGGGACTACTGTACTTCCTAGCTCCAGAACTCGAGTCCAGCTAACACGTTTCACTGAATCCCTTCATTAATGTTACCTAACACTCCAACAGCACACAAAAAAAGCAACTTGCCTCCACTCTTATCTAACATACTCACACAAGCCTGTTAAATGTCCAACCCCATTACACCCTCCCTCCAACTTTTCCTAAGACAGCCCTTAACCCCCCTCCCCTCCTCCATTTGAGATTCATGCGACCTCTAAGTCTATCCTATTTTTCCTCCATCCTTTCTAAATGTCCAAATTACCTAAACCCTTCCTCAGCTCTCTAAATAATACCTCTGGTACCTCCACACTTCCTAATCTCCAAACTTCGAAATCTCTGAATATTCACACCACACATTGCCCTCAAATGCATCAATGACTCCAGCCACCTTCTCACTGCAACATTCAAAACATGATTCACACCCATACAAGTACTGGCAACACTAATCTGGTACATTCCCCTTTTTGACTCCATTTATACACTCTTCCTAATCTGGAGAGAGTGTTCCTGGAGAGAGTTCCAGGGGTCAACGCCCCTGCGGCCCGGTCTGACCAGGCCTCATGTTGGATCAGAGCCTGATCAACCAGGCTGTTACTGCTGGCCGCACGCAGTCCAACGTACGAACCACAGCCTGGCTCGTCAGGTACCGACTTTAGGTGCCTGTCCAGTGCCTGCTTGAAGACAGCCAGGGGTTTGTTGGTAATCCCCCCGATGTATGCTGGGAGGCAGTTGAACAGTCTTGGGCCCCTGACACTTATTGTGTTGTCTCTCAATGTGCTAGTGGCACCCCTGCTTTTCATTGGGGATATATTACATCGCCTGCCGAGTCTTTTGCTTTCGTAGGGAGTGACCCTCGTGTGCAAGTTTAGTACTAATCCCTCGAGAATTTTCCATGTGTACAGTGGACCCCCGAGTTTCGTAAACCCCGGAAATCGTACATTTATGTAAGTATAATATTGTAAGTGCTTGTGGAAAAGTATTTTTGGGGGTCTGAAATAGACTAACCTACGTGACATTTTTCCTTAAGGGAGTAAATTCGTTCGGTAATGGCACTTGAGCAGACTTCAGGAGTGAAGTTTTTACGAAACTCGGGGGTCCACTGTATATAATGTATCTCTCCCGCCTGCGTTCTAGAGAGTACAGGTTTAGGAACTTCAAGCGTTCCCAGTAGTTGAGGTGGTTTATCGCACTTATGCGTGCGGTGAAGGTTCTCTGCACATTTTCAAGGTCAGCAATTTCACCTGCCTTGAAAGGTGCAGTTAGTGTGCAGCAATATTCCAGCCTAGATAGAACAAGCGATCTGTAAAGTGTCAACATGGGCTTGGCATCCCTGGTTTTGAAGGTTCTCATTATCCATCCTGTCATTTTTCGAGCAGATGCAATTGCTACTTTGTTATGGTCCTTGAAGGTGAGATCCTCTGACATAATCACTCCCAGGTCTTTGACATTAGTTTTTCGCTCTATTGTGTGGTTGGAATTAGTTTTGTACTCTGATGAGATTTTAATTTCTCATCATTGAACTTCATATTGTTTTCTGCAGCCCATTTAAAGATTTGGTTTATGTCTGCTTGGAGTCTTGCAGTGTCTTCAACGGTGGACACTGTCATACAGATTCGGGTGTCATATGCAAAGACACGGCACTGTGGCTTATATCCCTGTCTATGTCCAATATGAGGATGAGGAACAGGATGGGAGCGAGTACTGTGCCTTGTGGAACAGAGCTTTTCACTGTAGCCGCCTCAGACTTTACTCTGTTAACTACTACTCCGAGTTCTACTTGTTAGGAAATTATAGATCCATCTACCAACTTTTCCTGTTATTCCTTTATCACACATTTTGTGGGCTATTACACCATGGTCACACTTGTCAAGTGCTTTTGCAAAGTGTGTATATAACATCTGCATTCTGTTTGTCTTCTAGAGCATCCAGAACCTTGTCGTAGTGGTCGAGTAGTTGGGACAGACAGGAGCGACCTGCTCTAAACCCATGCTGCCCTGGGTTGTGTAATTGATGGGTATCTAGATGAGTGGCAATCTTGCTTCTTAGACCCCTTTCAAAGATTTTTATGATATGGGACGTTAGCGCTATTGGTCTGTAGTTCTTAGCTATTGCTTTACTGCCCCCTTTGTGGAGTGGGGCTATGTCTGTTGTTTTTAGTAACTGCGGGACGACCCCAGTGTCCATGCTCCCTCTCCATAGGATGTTAAAAGCACGTGATAGGGGCTTCTTGCAGTTCTTGATGAACACAGAGTTCCATGAGTCTGGGCCTGGAGCAGAGTGCATGGGCATGTCATTTATTGCCTTTTTGAAGTCATTTGGCAACAGAGTAATGTCAGATAGGTATGCGTCTGCCAAGTTCTGTGGCACACTCATAAAAAATTCATTTAGGTCTTCGACTTTCAGTCTGGTTAGCGGCTCGCTAAAAACTGAGTCATACTGGGACTTTAGTAACTCACTCATTTCCTTGCTGTCATCTGTGTAGGACCCATCCCGTTAAAGTAGGAGCCCAATACTGGATGTTGTTCTTGACTTTGATTTGGCATAAGAAAATAAATACTTTGGGTTTCTTTCAATTTCATTTATGGCTTTTAGTTCTTCCCGCGTTTCTTGGTTCCTGTAAGATTTTGTTTTAATTCGATGTTTGCTATTTCTCTGACCAGTGTATCCCTAAGTATTTCAGATATATTGGCCTCTTGTAGCCGCTCCGTTATTCTTTGCCTTTGCCTGTATAGGGAGCGCCTCTCTCTTTCTAGTTTACATCTTCTTTTCCTTAAGGGAATTTGCCTTGAGCAAACCTCAAGTGCCACATAGCTAATTTGTTCTAGACATAGGTTAGGATCTGTGATTCTTAGGCTATCTTCCCAGTTTATATCATTTAGGACTTGGTTTACTTGGTCCCACCTTATGTTTTTGTTATTGAAGTTGAATTTGGAGAAGGCTCCCTCGCGGCTGATCACATTTTGTCGATCTGGGGCTCCCCGAATACATGTCTGGACCTTTATTATGTTGTGATCCGAGTATATTGTTTTTGATATGATGACATTTCGTATCAGATCATTGTTGAAGATGAGGTCCAGCATATTCTCTAATCTTGTAGGCTCTACTATTTGCTGGTTTAAGGTGAATTTCATGTGTGTGCGAGTTTTCATCTGAGCTGCCTTCTGGTGTTATCTCTGCTACCACATTGTTTGCAATATTCCTCCATTTTAGGTGCCTTAGGTTGAAATCCCCCAGGAGCAAGATTACCTAAATTTTTTGTTCTCTAATCCCATTTTTTTTCCTATGTTCACTTTTAATTTACTTTTACATAACCCAAATTTAGGTTGGATAAATTCACGAGTGAGAGGGGTTGGATTTGAGCGGGACTTCACACGAGTAAATAGAATTATCAAAGCTTATTTCTTGGGTAGCATTGAAAATTGGGTTGAGCAAATATTCTGTTAGTGGGATGGATTGTGAAGGACCTGCCTAGTATGGGCCAACAGGCCAGCTGCAGTGTTCCTCCTTTCTTATTCTTAAATTCATGGATGGGGCAAGAGAGATTTTGTGTGCAAAGGGTCTGAACATGCAGGCATGCGTGAGCATGTTTTTGGGACCTGATGAGCTGTTGGAGTGTGAGCAGGATAATATTTTGTGAAGGGATCAGGGAAACCAGTTAGCCAGACTTGAGTCCTAGGGGTGGGAAGTACAATACCTGCACATAAAGGAGGGGTTTGGGATATTGGCTGTTTGGAGTGACATCTAAACTGTCATATCTGGGCACCTCTGCAAAGACACTGTCACACTGCCTCAGTGGGAGACTGCCATGTTAAAAAAAAAAAATAGTATGTCTATAAAACAACCATGGTGATATCACATCCCTTTCTGAATGATACTCTTACTGGAAAACCATCTCCCTCTCTCCTACATACCCTAACCTGATCCTCATAAAAGCTCTAAACTACTTTAACCTATTCCATACACTTGCAACCTCTGCCCCCCACAGCTCACCTATCCACCCTATCTTATGCCTTTTTTTTTTTAATCCATAAATGCAACAAAACTTTACCTTTATATAAATATTTTTTATTTTATTTATTAACACATCGGCCGATTCCCACCAAGGCAGGGTGGCCCGAAAAAATAGTGTTCACTTAAATGCCTCAATGTAAATGCTTAGTCTACCCATCTCCACCCTTCCTAAAACCTTGTTCATCTGCAATCCTGCTCTAACCCTAAATTCTTTCAATAACTACTATACCCTTACCTGGTATACTCAACAGGCTTATTCCTATAATTCTTACCCTTATCCTCTTTTCCTTTATCCAAAGAAACTATGTAAATGCTGCCAATCCCTTAGATACCTTCCCCCATTCATACAATTATTGAACAAATGCACTAACCACTTTAAAATTATATCCCCCACCTGCTCTAACATTTCTGTTTTGATCCCATCATTCACAGCTGTTTTACCAGCTTTTATTTTACCCACTGCCTCATACACCTCACCCATACTTGCATCTGGCTCTTCCTCATTCCAGAAGGATGTACTACCTCCCTGCTCATTTCATGTAATCACTGCATCCCTTTCTGTATCAACATTTAACAGCTTTTCGAAATATTCCCTCCATCTTCCCAATACAGTGGACCCTCAGTGTTTAAAGGTACTGGAACTCTAACAAACCAAGTCTGAACAATTTTGTTCAGAAAAAAACTGACCTAGTCTCTGAACATTTTTCTGGAGTCCGAACATGCCAACATGTGTAAAAGTCATTTGTAAAAAAAAAACTTTACATGAAAGCAGTTTCAAAAATGCTTTGAAGTGACCTCTGACACTGACCTAATTCTCAGACTTTTGGATGAGTCAGTTTTTCAGTGTAAGGCTGATAATTAAACCTTGTGAAATACCAGACATCGAACTTTTCACATTTTGACCACCTAGGAACCAATTAAGTTCAAACACCAAGGTTCAACTGTACCTCCACCTATTTATAAATCCCCTCTTTTGTTTATAACCCCTTTCAGGGTTGAGACCCCTGATCTCAAATTTGTTCTCAGGGTCAAATTTAAAAAAAAAATCTTATAAAATGACTGAGAATGTTTCTGAAGGCAATGAAACTAAAAAATACGAACTTCGATAGAAAACTTACAGAATCGTGCTCTCGCAATGTTAGCTGTCTCTGTGATATTTACGCATCAGCGATTTCACCCACTCTTGAGCCCTTTGACAAAACCTAAATTACTCACTGCTTTCCTTTTACACTCCCTCCCTTTTTTACATACCCTCTCAAATTCATTTACCAAATCACTGCAACTTCTCTTCAGTATCTCGCAAAAGAATCATGGCATTGGCAAAAAAGCAATTGTGACAACTCCCACTACATGCCAGTCTCACCATCTTTGAATCCCACACTTTCACAACACCCTAGCTCTTACTTCTTATACATCCCCATACATGAATGTTAGCCCACCACTGATATTAATCTATCTATATCTAAATTTATATATCTCTACATCTCTGTCTATCCATACACTAACCTGAACCTCATTATCCACATGAAAGCTCTTTACTGATTTAGACAACCTACCACCTATTCTACACATTTGCAACAGTGGAGATTAAAGTAAAGAACAGGTCAACAAATATATTCTTTACAAATTTTATGTCACTACTCACCTGGTAGTCTGCACGTTTCACCACAGGAACATCCATGTTATGGGTGGAGGGACAAATATCTTCATATTTCTTACCAGTGAAAAGGTCAATACCAACCAAGTGAACTTTAGCATGTCCATGTTTGCCTGTTTTTGAGGTTGACATTTCCACAATTTTACAAGCACGACCCTGTTTTAAAGGAAAATTATTAGCAAGATCACATACCTTTAATGAGTTTGAATGTTACAAGTTGTGCAGATTTTACTCAGATTATCTCAATAAACCAAGAAAGATTATCACAAACCAAGAAAACAAATTAAGTGTAGCTTGTTTCCACTGTGGTCCTTTTATTCTTATAAATTTTGTTCCGATTTTTAACTTGGAGGGGCAACAGGTACATATAACCTCCACAACATGGATACACACCCAAGGTTCAAACTCAGGTCCTTCAGTTTTGAGCTGAAGGCACCACCACATTAGTCATGAGCATTTTTTTTTTTAAATGAACACTGACAAAAATTATGAATCCTAAATATACACAAAGCAATATTAATTTTTAACCAACTTTATAAACTATAAAAAGTTAAATTTCCTTATTAAAATAAGCTAATTAAAACGAATATTCCCTAATAAAAAAATGATCAAATTTCTTTACCACAGTTTACAGTACATACCAATAAAATCAAAGGAACCTTCCTCCTCCAACATTAAATCATATTCAATAAGTTCTATTAGAACCCTTGTTTCAAACTGTATTAGTCAGTTACTTTCAAATTATCATTCATTTTATGGCTGAACAGCTTTCATTGTTTTAAACAAGAGTATGTGCTAAAGTTTTATATTATGGAAATGGAGCGAGCCCCTTAAGCACAAGCTGCACCCCCCCCCCCCCAAAAAAAAATTCAGCTCAGATACTACAACAACTTTATCGTTAATTTTCCAATTTCGTGGCCAGAATTTGTTAACCCTTTCAATGTCCAGACCCCCAAAAATATTGCTCCCAGCATCCACTTTAAAAACAAAAAATCTGAAATGGTAGAGAATCTTTTTTTGAAGGTAACTACACCAAAAGTATTAAATTTGATGGAAAACGTGTTATTATGCACAATTTCCATCAGTCTTGGCACAATTTAAGCATTGACAATCTAGCCCACTTTGTCCTAGCACAAGAAACCACAAAATCAAACATTACCAACTACCCTATAAAATGTACATTTAAAAAAAATATCAATTTAAAAATAGTGGAAAATAAACAATGCAGACATCCCTGGAACTAAAATATTTCCTCTGTTCACTAATGACATCCCCAGGCCTCTCCTATAATTCATAATCACACAAAAATAGACCAACCATTCCTGGTTATATTTTATTTGGTAAATAGAGAAAATCTTCTATTTGGGTGATTATGAATTTAAAATAAAAGGCAAGTGTAATATGGGAAATTATAACCCATGTGGCTCATTCGGTGCAAGGCATGGTGAAGGCTTGATCCTCCGTCTGCTGATCGTCAGACAGCCAACCTTCCTATTTGTACTCGCCTATATATTACAATAGGAGAGTACACCTAGGTGGCATGTCTATATCGTGATTAGCGGAAGTTGGATCAAGCCTACAACACTTATGACAATACAGATTTAGCTCCTCACATAGGCCAAAAAAAAAAAAATTTTATATTCAATAAAGTGTAATATAGGAGAGGCCTGAGGATGTGATTTATGAAGAGGAAATGTTTTAATGCCAGGAATATCTACAATGTTTACTTTGAACTATTTTTAAATTTTTTAAATTTTGTAAAACTGGGCAAATTACCAGTTTCTTGGCACTGTATATAGGGTAGTTTTGATAGTTGAATGCAATTTCTTGTGCTCAATCAATAGAACGGAAGGCATAATAGTCAAATAACCAAGAACTTGGTCTAATTGAGCAATGGAATTTGCTTATAAGAAGACTCTGGGCAAAAGTGCTGATATGTAAATTGCACCCAGACTACTAACCTTGCACCTGGGCAATTACACAAGTTTTCTATAAAACAAGGTACTTCTGATGTCTTTACCCTTCAGAAAAAGACAAGTATTTTTAATTTTGGGACATTCCACAGTGAAGGGACTAAATAAATTTACCTTGATCACAACATGTCCATTTTTGCGGAGAGAGGAGCACTGGGCGGGATACACCTGGGATGCACCCGAATCACCACCCTCAAAATCTGCTTGCAGCTCCTCGGACATGTTAGTGGTGCCCAGGTCTAAAAACAAATAAAACTGAATTAAAACAAAAACCTTAAACTACAATTTATACACATTCATAAAAGCATATAAAGTAAATGTCCACACAAACTGCCAAATTTCAATTCTAGTTATTAATATATGGTTGTACATTTGCAAGACTGCTGCTCTTACAAAAGTATTCATGAGATTGTGGAACAAATTTAAATGTTTTTGCTAAAAAAAACTGACCCTAACACTTACATTCAAAAAATCATAGTAAAATTAGTCAAATTACATGTATTACTACACTAGTAAAGACGTCAAGAACAAAGCACTGCCTACTGGACCATGAGAGGGTAGTTTTACATACTCAACCATTCCCATTTGTGCATGTCAAGCCTATGTTTAAAGCTAGCCAGAGTATTTGCTTAAAATATACTAATAGGCACTTTGATCCACATTTTAACCCACTTGCCAAACAAGTGCTTCCAAATGCCCTTTCTAAATCTGAATTTTTTCCACTTTGAAAGGCTTGCTAAATTTAAGGTTATATGTAAATGTTAGCAAGGGTAGGCCAGGTTACTAGGTTTGTTTAAAAAAAAAACCTAAATTACCTTTTGTGGGCAGAACAAAGGGAAAACTTAGGTGATTTAATAAAAACCTCATTTGCATCATACAACACAGCTCAGGTCTTATTACAGAATAGACAAATACACTGATAAACAGGATTGCAAATTTAATCCTTGTACCTACAAAACTAAAGAGTTCTGAATCTACTTTAAAAGGCTAATTGAAAGGGGGATGTAATATAGGTGTACAAGATAATCATAAGATAGATACTTAGTGATAAATATGCTGCCAATGATATCTAACCAAGAAAACTATAGACCATATTAAACTAATGGATGCAAATCCCATTATCTGCCTCACTGCTAGATGCAATTACGTTGGGAAGTGTAGGTCATGGATGCTGTAATGGGCAGAATTTTGCAAGGATAGTAAGTAGTGAATGTGTAGGTTAACTTGGATAAAATGGCTGGCTGGACAAGTACTGCAATGAAATAGCAATATCATACCATTTATTAATAATGGGGTCAATTTATATGGCAAGCATGTTAACTCCTCTCATTTAATAGGGTACTTTAGCAGATAAAGCTGTACATACAGTGGTACCTAGAGTTACGATATTTTTTCGTTCGAGAATGCTGTTCAAGTGCCATTACCAAACGAATTTATCCCCATAAGGAATAATGTAAAATAGACTAGTCCTTTTACACCCCCAAAAATATACCTACAAAAGCATTTAAAAAAATAAACTTACATAAAAGGGCGATTTTGGGGACCATCGTAACTCGAGGTACCACTGTACCTATTACTAAATATAAATGTAGTTCTAAATGTTATAAAAGTTACCAGTGCATCAAGTGTTAACAATAAAAATACATAGTTAATTATTATTCATCAAAGCAGGTTTAAGTGATAAAGGTATGTATCATTTTTACAAGACCTTATAACATGAGTACTGCAGCAGGCCTACTGGCCCATGCTAGGCAGGTCCTAGTTACCTACTGGCCTAAGTCAGTCAGGTCCAACTCTCACCCACCCATGTATTTGTCTAACCAATTTTAAAACTACACAATGATTTAGCTTCAATGATGTTACTCAAGAGTTTGTTCCACTCATCCACAACTATTACCAAATCAGTGCTTTCCTATATCCTATCTTAATTTTAAATTTTCCAACTTCAACCCACTGCTGTGAGTCCTGTCTTGGTTAGATATTTTTAGCATGTTATTTACATCCCCTTCATTTATTCCTATTTTCCATTTACACACCTCTTATCATATCCCCCTTAATTCTAAGCCTTTCTAGAGTGCAGATATAGGGCCCTTATTCTATCCTCATGGGAAAAATTTCCGATACATGGAATCAACTTTGTCATCCTTCTTTAACTTGACTCACAAAATCATAATGACACTATTGCAAACAAACCATACCACGGGTGGGGTTCCCACCCGTGGTATGGTTTTTTTCATGCTTCTTTGAAAGTTTTCCAGTGCATTTATATTCAATCTGTAAAATAATGACCAGAACTATGCAGCATAATCTAAACGAGGCCTACCCAACGATATACGTATAGAGTTGAAGAATAACCTGAGGACTCCTATTGTTTATACTTCTTGATATGAAGCCATAAATTCTATTTGGTTTATTGCAAACACTTATGCACTGTTGTCTGTTTTAGATTACGACTAACCAGAACTCCTTAATTTTTTCTTTGCAATCAGTGATATTAAGATCTACGTTTAGTTTAAACGTATCATGGTTATTATTCTTTCCAAAGCTTAGAACTTTTCATTTGTCTATATTAAACTGCATCTGCCATTTCTCACTATTGCATCAGTATTCATTTTAGTGTCCTTGTCAGAATTAATTCCACAGCCTATTTTGGTGTCATCGGCAAACTTGCTCATGTCGCTACTTATTCCCTCATTTATGTTTGTGCAATTTGTGAACAAGGGGCCTAACACTGACCCCCGTGGAACACCACTTAGTGACAGGCAAACTCGGTTGCCTGTCAAACACACCTCTATCCAAGAAAAATTTCTTTGTGTGCCTCTAGTACTTTCCTCAATAACCTCCAATGTCGAACTATCAAAAGCCTTAGTGAAGTCCATATACACTATCATTTATTACCATGATCTACCTTTTGATATACCTTTACCTTTGACCTTTGAAGAGTTTCGAGAGTATCTACTCTCTGAGCCCGGCCATGGGCCAGGCTCGTCTGGTGCTTGCCTGGTCAACCAGGCTGTTGCTGCTGGAGGCCCGCTGCCCCACATATCCATCACAGCCTGGTTGATCTGGCACCTGGTGAAGATATTTGTCCAGTTTCCTCTTGAAGGCTTCTACACTGGTTCCAGCCGTGTTTCGGATATCTTCTGGTAAGATGTTGAATAGTCTGGGACCCCGGATGTTAATACAGTGCTCCCGTATTGTCCCCACCGCACCCCTGCTCCTCACTGGGTTTATTTTACACTTTCTCCCATATCTCTCACTCCAGTATGTTGTTATGGCAGTGTGCAGATTTGGGACCAGGCCCTCAAGTACTTTCCATGTATATATTATCATGTATCTCTCTCTCCTCCGCTCCAATGAGTACATGTTCAAGACTTGAAGGCGTTCCCAATAATTTAGATGTTTCAATGGCTCAATGTGAGCCGTAACGATCTCTGGATTTGTTCCAGCTCTGCTATTTCTCCTGCCCTGAACGGGCCGTCAGCACTGAGCAGTATTCTAAGTGAGGGAGCACTAGCGATTTGAATAGTGTCACCATCGGCATTATTTCCCTTGTTTTGAAAGTTCTCAATACCCACCCCGTCATCTTCCTGGCTGTTGTGATCTTTGTCTTGTTATGGTCTTTAAACGACAGATCAGCAGACATAATTATTCCCAAGTCCTTTACGTGTTCCTTTCGTTCTATGTGGTGACCCTCTTGCGTTTTGTATATATTGTTCCTTTTGAGTTCTTCATTTTTTCCATACCTAAGCAGCTGAAACTTATCACCATTGAACGTCATGTTGTTCTCCACTGCCCATTGGAAGACCCTGCTTATGTCCTCCTGTAATTTTTCAGTGTCCTCTACCGTAGTGACTTTCATGCTTATTTTAGTGTCGTCTGCAAATGATGATACAAAAGTGTGCTGGGTGTTTTTATCTATGTCTGCTATGAGGATGAGAAACAGCAGAGGTGCCAGGACAGTGCCTTGGGGCACTGAGCTTTTGACCTCGCTGATGCTGGATCTTGCCCTGTTCACTACTACTTTTTGTGTTCTTTGTGTTAGGAACTCAAAAATCCATCTGCCTATTCTTTAGTGAAAAAAGATTATACAGTTCTGATCTGCCTACTGGAGACTAGATATAAGCCGAGGTTGAAAATATAGTTTTAATATAGTATTCCATTCATAAATAACTTGCAAAAAGAAATACAAAATAACTGTACATGAACAAGTTTGCACATACAAAATCTTTCGTAGGATGAACTCGATAAAATGAGCAAACGAGGATCGATAATTTAGTTAAATGCTATATAATGGAAATGGAAGAAAAAATACATACCATAAGAATATAGTAAAAAAAAAATATTGCTGAGTATATCAGACAGGGTGACCTAGTAAAAAAAGATTACAAACGCAGCCCTACCCAAAGGCTCTAAACAGCCATAGCTGACCCCCAGCAGAGGCTCACAACAGCCCCCCAGCTGACCCACAGCAGAGGCTCACAACAGCCCCCCCAGCTGACCCACAGCAGAGGCTCACAACAGCCCCCCAGCTGGCTCACAGCAGAGGCTCACAACAGTCCCCAGCTGACCCACAGCAGAGGCTCACAACAGCCCCCAGCTGGCTCACAACAGCCCCAGCTGACCCACAGCAGAGGCTCACAACAGCCCCCAGCTGGCTCAACAGCCCCCAGCTGACCCACAGCAGAGGCTCACAACAGCCCCAGCTGACCCACAGCAGAGGCTCACAACAGCCCCCAGCTGACCCACAGCAGAGGCTCACAACAGCCCCCCAGCTGACCCACAGCAGAGGCTCACAACAGCCCCCCAGCTGACCCACAGCAGAGGCTCACAACAGCCCCCCAGCTGACCCACAGCAGAGGCTCACAACAGCCCCCCAGCTGACCCACAGCAGAGGCTCACAACAGCCCCCCAGCTGACCCACAGCAGAGGCTCACAACAGCCCCCAGCTGACCCACAGCAGAGGCTCACAACAGCCCCCAGCTGACCCACAGCAGAGGCTCACAACAGCCCCCCAGCTGACCCACAGCAGAGGCTCACAACAGCCCCCCAGCTGACCCACAGCAGAGGCTCACAACAGCCCCCCAGCTGACCCACAGCAGAGGCTCACAACAGCCCCCCAGCTGACCCACAGCAGAGGCTCACAACAGCCCCCAGCTGACCCACAGCAGAGGCTCACAACAGCCCCCAGCTGACCCAAGCAGAGGCTCACACAGCCCCCAGCTGACCCATAGCAGAGGCTCACACAGCCCCCAGCTGACCCACAGCAGAGGCTCACAACAGCCCACCAGCTGACCCACAGCAGAGGCTCACAACAGCCCACCAGCTGACCCACAGCAGAGGCTCACAACAGCCCACCAGCTGACCCACAGCAGAGGCTCCCAACAGCCCACGCAGCTGACCCCAGCAGAGGCTCACAACAGCCCCCAGCTGACCCCAGCAGAGGCTCACAACAGCCCCCAGCTGACCCCCAGCAGAGCCTCACAACAGCCCCCAGCTGACCCACAGCAGAGGCTCACAACAGCCCCCAGCAGAGGGCTCACAACAGCCCCAGCTGACCCCCAGCAGAGGCTCACAACAGCCCCCAGCTGACCCCCAGCAGAGGCTCACAACAGCCCCCAGCTGACCCCAGCAGGGCTCACAACACCCAGCTGACCCCAGCAGAGGCTCACAACAGCCCCCAGCTGACCCCAGCAGAGGCTCACAACAGCCCCCAGCTGACCCACAGCAGAGGCTCACAACAGCCCCCAGCTGACCCACAGCAGAGGCTCACAACAGCCCCCAGCTGACCCACAGCAGAGGCTCACAACAGCCCCCAGCTGACCCACAGCAGAGGCTCACAACAGCCCCCAGCTGACCCACAGCAGAGGCTCACAACAGCCCCCAGCTGACCCACAGCAGAGGCTCACAACAGCCCCCAGCTGACCCACAGCAGAGGCTCACAACAGCCCCCAGCTGACCCACAGCAGAGGCTCACAACAGCCCCCCAGCTGACCCACAGCAGAGGCTCACAACAGCCCCCCAGCTGACCCACAGCAGAGGCTCACAACAGCCCCCCAGCTGACCCACAGCAGAGGCTCACAACAGCCCCCCAGCTGACCCACAGCAGAGGCTCACAACAGCACAAATATCTACGGTTGCTCAAGCCAGTCATTAATTATGGTGTGTTAAATCCTACACTAAGAAATCTCTAATATGCTTTAACTTCCTATTTTCACTGCCTCTCCAGCCTACCTGGCCAGCAGCTAAACTTACTGCTTCAGCAGCTACAGCAAAAATAGATTTGAGCAACGTGGACCGCACAAAGGGAAGTTAAGAGCCAGGTGACAGCCTTCAGTTTACATCTATAACAACTCAACACCTTGGATTTCCCATCTAAAGTCATTTCCCAACTGTTTACCACTATTACTACACACAATATTAGGTTTACATCCTGAATAATATCCTATTTGAAAGTAATATTTGTATTTTCGTACGTCCGGCACTGGTAAAATATTGCCTCCTGGTTGCGGTACTTGTAAAAATATCGTACAAATATACTAATAACGTTATTGTCAGGTTACCAGCAATTTTATTAAAATTTAGGATGCATCTTGGTCCCTCTAGCCGCCATATTAACATCGTAATATGACCAACAAGTAAAGTATTTATTTAAAAAGTTGTCAAAAATCTACAATATGGCGCCGGCCAGGGTATTTGTCATTGTGGTCATGGGAGTGTTTTCCCCAAGAATATGGCGCTAGGGCGGCCCTGGCGGGGGCATTCCCGCCCTCACCGCCCACCCACCATGGACGCCAAGTATCAGGGCAGGCGAACACCACGTCAAGACTCACAGAGGCGGTAGCAGAGAGCAGAAAAGGAGTTGAGGAGAGGGTCAACTTACACGTGTGTTGCCGGGGCGAGGCAGCAGAGAGCGAGAGAGGGCGCGCGCACTCCACACCCGCCAACCTCCAAATATGGCCGCCCTTCCTCACCTGACTCGCGCCACGCGCAACACCAACCACAACCAAACTTTTCATTTACCTATTGCACATGTAGCATGCAACATTTTTGCAATGGTCTTGAGGGTACACAGGGCTTATTAGCACTCGCATACATAGTTCTTTATGGTTGCATAGTCTAGGATAGGCCAATAAAATCAAACAATGTGAGTTGTTTCCATTGTTTATTTAGGTCGCATACTAAAGTTTAAACTTTTACAAAGATCGTATATACCAAATTATGTAGAGTTTAACTTAGGATCCATTCAAATCAATGCAATAAAGTCAAATATTGTTACTTATTTAATGTGAAGAATTAAATTTTAATTTAGGAATTGCAAAAATATTTTTTTTTACACTGTCTTGTGAGTACACAGGTATTCTGGACAAACACATATACAAATATAATATATTACGTATGTTAAACCTAGAATGGCTCAATAAACTCAAACAATGTATCGCATTTCCAGTGGGAATATTACATTAATAACACTATGAACGATATTATTTCTAAAATAAGACATAAAATTAACGAATAAGGTTTCAATCCGACTGACTGCACTTCAGTTATTAAGGCTACAGTTCATATATACACTAACATCATTTTCTTAGTACTATAAAAATTAGTTACACCACATTATATAGTTACCCTAACAGAGGTAACATTGTACAAGGTGCTGCAAGACTTCTTTTTTACACCTTATCGACTGCCTGATTTACTAACTACAATAGTGTTTGACTATAACAATTGTGTTCTTATTGTAATCATTGTGTGTATAAAACCATGCGTAATTAACCTCAATGGGGAATATTATTATTAATATTACCTGTAGTATTAGTACTATAGTGGCTGTAGTAGAATTCCTTGCGTCAATAAGGCTGTAGTTCACTTGTACACTCACAGTGAATAGTATATATAGTGTGTGTGTGTCGTGGTGAATAAGTAAAACTTGCGATTATGGCTTAATAACACCGCACTTCTTGCCGAATAGGGCAAGCGAAAATTTGTGTATGCAATAATTTCTCAAAAATAATTCTGAATGTAACGAAAAAAAATATATTTCATTATGTTTGTCTTTAAATTATTGTAAACTTATGTGAAATATATTTAGTTGGATTAGGATAAATTAAATTGCGCTTGTTATAATAAGATTAGGTAAATTAGGTAAGTTTATGGTGCCCCGTGGCTTGGTGGCAAAAGCTCTCGCTTCACGGTGAGCGTCCGGGTTCGATTCCCGGCGAAGGGAATGGGTACCTGTTGTTAGTCGACTGGTGTGGGTCGCATCCTGGGACAAAACTGACCTAATTTGCCCGAAATGCTCAGCATAACAAGGGGCTTTCTATATAGTAGTATGTTATTGATGTCAGCTAGGCCTGTATACCTTCTACATGTACTTGTAATCATTCGTCAGTCAATGCCGATCACCCTTGGTGGAGGTCAGACGTTCGCTGCTGCTCTTGCCCAAGTTGGTAGCCCTGAGTGGCTTTCCCAAAATGGCGCAAGCAACCCGACAACATGTAAACACTGTTTGTATCTAGGTGGTGAAGGGCACGGTATACACTTCAAATGCATCGGTCATGTTGCCTGCCATTCTAAGAGACACGGTATCAACAACAACGAATTCTACGGCATAGCCCTGAATGGCGCAACCAAAATTTTTGTGAAGTTCACGACGAAGGACATCTACGAGAAAATGGTGGACAAGTACCAGGAGGTATGCATGATGGTTCATCTAGGGTTGGAGGTACGGATGAAGGACGTATCCAAGTTTTATACTTGGGTAAAGCTTAGAAATGTGTCATTTGAAGTGGATGAAGAGGACATAAGGGAGGCGTTTGATGAATATGGAGTCATACATCATGCAACCATAGGGAGGTGGGGGGAGGGCCTTTATGCTGGCCTGCCAGAGGGATCTTTCTCCCTCAAGATGTCTTTACGAAGGCCTATACCATCTTACGTTGTCATGCATGAATTTCGTACTCAAGTGTATGTAACTTACACAGGACAGAGGTGCACATGTCGACTGTGTGGTGCATTTGAACATGTGGTGGTGCAGTGTCATAAGAGAAATGACACTAGATACAACAGTCAAGGTGGTGAGGCAAGTGGTGAAGGAAGGTGAAAATTATGGAGTGAAATAGTGGACAATGGTAGTGATACTTGTGTGACACTGCCAGAAGTGTCACAGGTGATAGAGTTATTGGAAAAGAATGACGTGGAGAAAAATGAGGTGTTGGGTGATGGGTTGTCCGCGCCTCTGCATGAAGTGTTAAATGACCTGTTGGATGGTCCTGGTGAGAGGCCCACAATGGACAAGGGGGTGGAAGAGATTTCTGAGGAGGGGGGGTTGTGGGTGGAGTCTCGGGTGCAGAGGCAGACATATCTATTATGCAGGTGTGTGCTGTGAAAGTGGAAGTGCTGCTGCAGACTCGATGGAAGTAACAGGTGAATCGAGGAAAAGGTCGGTTGAAGCTTCCGATGGAGAGGATGTGCTCATTCTGGCACAAAGGACAAGCAAGAAGGCATGGGTTGAGGTGGCCCGTAGGGGCCCGGGGGGTGAAGGGGACGGGTATGGGTAAAGGGGGAGTACAGCAGGGAAATGGAGAAAAGCCAGGAGTGCATAAGTATCATGAACCTAAGGTGCAGAGATCAAAAGGAAAGCCCCATTGCAATTTTTAAGTGTTTAACATTAAATGTGAATGGCCTTAGGGCAGATGTCAAGATGTGGTTTGAGGAGACTTTACAGAGGTACGGTACTGAGGTGGTGTTCTTGCAAGAGCATAGTTATCTGCAATTGGGTGGGAAGAAGGGTCATAGGGTGGTGGTGGTGAGGGACCTGCAAAGGTGGTGGGGAGGGAGAGAGTTGCAGGAGTGTTGGGACATGCTGAGACATATTATGATAGCCAGAGAGGACAGGAGCATGAAAGTTAGTGTACTGGGGAGAATGGGGGGGTAGGGAAGTCGTGGAAGGCGTAGGTGTCTATCCGATGTATGAGTGACAGGGGATATGGAAGGGATTTCGTAAATTAAGACTGCGTGTGAGAGTTAGAGAATTGATGTACAGGTTTTTGCACGGGGTTGTGCCGTCAAGATTTGCATTGTATAGGATGGCGATAATGACGAATCCGGGTTGTCTTTTGTGTGGGGTGGAGGAAACAGTTTTCCATGCAGTGTATTTATGTGAAGCTTTAGAGTCTGTCTGGGTTTGGTTAAGCAAGGTTTTCGGTCTGGTGGGTGGTGCAGGGTTATCAGTGTTGAGGGCTTTAAGTTTTGATAGGAGGGGTAGAAGATAGTGTGAGAAGAGCTGTCATGTTTTTGGTAGCTGACTTTGTTTTTGTTTCATGGGCAATGAGGGAGGTTGATGGGAAGGGACGAATACGGGCTTTAGCGGGTACTTTTTATAGATCGAGGTGTAGAAATAGGGAGATATATGGGTGTCGGTGGTTGACTGCTTTTCCGGTGGGATATAAGAATATGACAGTAGGGGAGTTGCTTAGAGTAGTTAGGTAGGCAACATTAGGCGGACTAGTCTCAGGGTGGGAAGGATGGTGTGATTGGTGGATCACGTATAGGGTGGGGTATATTTCACGAGGGAGGGGGTTGGGTTAATTGACGTATGAGTGTGAATGGAAGGTCTCTATAGGTAGGGAAGTGTTCCTTTGTTTATGTTGATATTCATGGTTCTTATACAGGTTGTGCAGTGAATGTTTGTGACATATTTAAAGCGTGCTGGAAGAGTTTACATTCATTGTTGCTCGAGTGGGAGAGATTTTTGTGATGTTCTTTAGTGTCAAGTAGTTTTGGTAATATTAAGGTAATCGAGTTTAATACTTTTGATGACATGTGATGGGGGCTTTTCTGACCTCATTGTAGAATTGTTGTGCCTATGGTGGCCATTAATGATGTCTTAAGATATTTTTATTGTGTGATGTAAATAAATTGGTATGTTAAATTTTTCAGTAACTATTACTAGGTTCTTATTGTTGTTTTGTGAAACTTTGTAGCTATTCTTGTATACGGCAAGAAATTATAATTTTATAAGATTATTGTGTAGTCATCTATGTTTTTGGGCTTGCAAAGCCGACTTAGGCATTTCTTTAATGTAAAGTTGAGTCAGTCTATTTAAGGTTGGTGAAGTCATGTGTTGAAAAATTAAGACACTGTGAAACAATTTTGTATTAGATGTGGAACAGTAAGGAATGGCGAATTTGTAAGAGTAACTTAGGTTCAGGATACTTGTAATAAGGGTAGGGGGGTTATGTATTATACATAGAATTGTTACACTTAGATGGCTCTGTGACGTTTTGTCAATGTGTAAGCGAGACTGTAATTGATTAAAGGGGGCATGTTTTTTGAGGAATAAACTATGTGTGAAGTCTTTAGAGCCATTAAGCATTAAATGTACGTGCATTTTCTTGTCCAATGAGTAGGAAGAGAATGGATTTTTTTTATTGTAAGGCTGTGCTTCCACGTTCTGTGAAATCATATTGATGTAACACTTGTATTGGTCAAGATTCAGTGATGAAATTACTGTAATAGTACATGAATATTATGTGTGGTAAATTTTGCGAACGACATATAGTATATATATATGTTAAGGTTGCAGTATGGTAGGGAAAGGCGCTGGTAGTAATGGCGCCTACATGTAAGGTTATCTAAACATAACCGAGGGAGGGGGGGGGGTTGAATTGAGTCACGTGTAGGAACGTGAATTTTTGTGATGAGGACGATTTTGTTTTAGGGAGGTAACATGGTCTTTAAAGGCCTGAGAGGATTTGTATTTTTGGGACGCATTATATAGTGCTGGTGTCAGGTGGTATGATTTAGGCTGAGACATTAGGTTTATGCCTCATAAATATTGTACATAATTTTTGTAGCAACATGTTGGTCGCTGCAGATGAAGTTATGTAATTTAATGTTTTTTTTGTTTTTTTTGGGATGTTGTTGAGTAAATAATAGGGTTACTTTCGCATACACTGTTGTATGTTCTTCATGAATATTGTAAAACTACATAATATTTGAAAATTATAAGGTTTTAAATAAAAAAAAAGTTCACTTGTACACTCACAGTGAATAGTATATTGTAAACTTATATAAAATATATTTAGTTGGATTAGGCTAAATTAAATTGCGCTTGTTATAATAAGATTAGGTAAGTTAGGTAAGTTTACGGTGCCCCGTGGCCTGGTGGCAAAAGCTCTCGTTTCACACGGTGAGTGTCCGGGTTCGATTCCCGTCGAAGGGGTGGAAATATTGGACGTGTTTCCTTACACCGGTTGTCTATGTTCACCCATCAGTAAAATGGGTACCTGGGTGTTAGTCGACTGGCGTGGGTCGCATCCTGGGACAATAATAATAATAATAAACTCAAGGGGGAAGCACTAAACCCATAGGATTATACAGTGCCTGTGGGGGATGTGGAAGGCATTCAGGTTTAATTCAGGGAACTGGAGCACATATCCAATTCCCTAGATACAAGAGCCCCTCACCAGCATCAAGGGCATCCTGGGACAAAACTGACCTAATTTGCCCGAAATGCTCAGCATAACAAGCGGCTTTCTAAATAGTATGTCATTGATGTCAGTTAGGCCTGTATACCTTGTACATGTACTTGTAGTAAATAAAGATATTATTATTATTATTATTATTATTATTATTATTATTATTATTATTATTATTATTATTATTAAGGTTCTTTTGTTACAAAATCATTAATTTTTATATCAACATAAATGAAAAAAAAAATATATCTTTAAATGTATAAGAGAAAATTTTAGAAAGGACTTAATTTTAAATGAGTTTTTGCTAATTGACCAGTTTTACCTATTCGGCACGACAACATCAGAAAAACTGTTGGTGGTTCACGAGACAGCGCCTTCGGTGCGCGTCTGAAAGACCTGGGTTTGATCCCAGCGAAAATGGAGACGTTAGTAAGTTTACTTAGGTATAACTACAGTTACACAAACCAATAAAATAAATTAGAATGAGGAAAAAACAGAACTGAGACCTGGACAACTGAAGAGATGCTATGTAATATTATCTACCAGGTAGACTCCAGGTAGATAATATTACATACAGCGATCAAGTGCTAAGAAGGTTTAATGCAAATAGTTAAGGTGTTGAAGCACACCACGAATTTCAAAAGGTAAGAAACAAATTGCAGAGATATGTAAAATGGGCAAAAGGCAAGCCACTGTAGTTCTAAACTTGACGAATACGATCTCGCAAAAAGGTTTGGCAACAATGACAAGCCTAGGGTATAGCCATATGCCTAGAGATCCTTATAGTAATAAATATTGATAATGAGTTATACCATAAAGTTGCAAATTGTTTCAGTTCATGTTACCCAACTACTTTTTTCAGATGGCAGAGCTCCTTTGGTTTACCAGGAAAATACCCGAAGAAACTGGTGTCGCGCAGACAATGGCAAAATGAAAACTGAAGAAACACATCGGCCGTTTCCCACCAAGGCAGGGTGGCCCGAAAAAGAAAAACTTTCGTCATCATTCACTCCATCACTGTATTGCCAGAGTCGCGCTTACACTACAGTTATAAAACTGCAACATTAACACCCCTCCTTCAGAGTGCAGACACTGTACTTCCCATCTCCAGGACTCAAGTCCGGCCTGCCGGTTTCCCTGAATCCCTTCATAAATGTTACCTTGCTCACATTCCAACAGCACGTCAAGTATTAAAAACCATTCGCTCCTATCTAACACGCTCATGCATGCTTGCTGGAAGTCCAAACCCCTCGCACAGGACCCCATTGGAAATATAAGGGAACCCAATGGTAATAAGTCACTTTGACTTTTTTTTTGGGTTATCCTAGGTTCTCTACACATATGCTGCTATGTATGATAAATCTATGTAACTGTATTTGTGTACACCTAAATAAACTTACACACAAAACCTCCTTTACCCCCTCCCTCCAACCTTTCCTAGGCCGACCCCAACCCCGTCGCCTGGGAATATCACTTGATCCCTGCATGTCAGGTGAACTTATAGTTCCGAACCTGGTAAAGAAAGTGAGTCAGGCTAAAGTTCTTCCATAAACACGTATAGTGTTTATTAGCACGGTCACGCAAGATCTTATGTGGTGTCCTGCCCTAAGGAAAAAAATCTGGAAAAAAAATAAAAAATCATCCAAAATAAGATGGTGAAATTCATGCTGGACCTGGATTGAAAGGAATATGTTGGCCAAAATGAACTGCAGAAGCTAGATGTACTAAAAGTGGAAGATGAAGTAAAACAGCTCAAACTAAACCATGTATACAAAACTGCTAACACACTACACACACACAACCCGCACATAGAAGACAGGAGCTTGCGACGACGTTTCGGTCCGACTTGGACCATTTGCAAAGTCACACTAACAACCTTTGTCCGGAATACCTTGTTTCAAATTTTGTAAAAGTCAGGAACCAAAACCAGTATTTTGTTAGAGGAAGTAAACACAATTTTGTGGTATCGACAATAGGTGGTCAGACGTACAAGGCCTTGTAATACAAGGTGCTAACGTCAATCGTA
>WNWK01001921.1:0-110000 GCA_009830355.1 Cherax destructor | reverse complement strand
GTTCGTGGTTACAATAATATATATATATATATATATATATATATATATATATATATATATATATATATATATATATATATATATATATATATATATTATTTTTTATTTATTAACACATCGGCCGATTCCCACCAAGGCAGGGTGGCCCGAAAAAGAAAAACTTTCATCATCATTCACTCCATCACTGTCTTGCCAGAAGGGTGCTTTAAACTACAGTTATAAAACTGCAACATTTACACCCCTCCTTCAGAGTGCCGGCACTGTACTTCCCATCTCCAGAACTCAAGTCCGGCCTGCCGGTTTCCCTGAATCCCTTCATAAATGTTACTTTGCTCACACTCCAACAGCACGTCAAGTATTAAAAACCATATGCCTCCATTCACTCCTATCAAATACGCTCACACATGCTTGCTGGAAATCCAAGCCCCTCGCACACAAAACTTCCTTTACCCCCTCCCTCCAACCTTTCCTAGGCCGACCCCTACCCCGCCTTCCCTCCACTACAGATTTATACACTCTCGAAGTCACTCTGTCTCGTTCCATTCTCTCTACATGTCCAAACCACCTCAACAACCCCTCCTCAGCTCTCTGGACAATCGTTTTGGTAATCCTGCACCTCCTCCTAATTTCCAAACTCCGAATTCTCTGCATTATATTCACACCACACATTGACCTCAGACATGACATCTCCACTGCCTCCAGCCTTCTCCTCGTTGCAACATTCATCACCCATGCTTCACACCCATATAAGAGCGTTGGTATAACTATACTCTCATACATTCCCTCTTTACTTCCATGGACAAGGTTCTTTGTCTCCACAGACTCCGAAGTGCTCCACTCACCCTTTTCCCCTCATCAATTCTATGATTCACCTCATCCTTCATAGACCCATCCGCCGACATGTCCACTCCCAAATATCTGAATACATTCACCTCCTCCATACTCTCTCCCTCCAATCTGATATCCAATCTTTCGTCACCTATTCTTTTTGTTATTCTCATCACCTTACTCTTTCCTATATTCACTTTCAATTTTCTTCTTTTACACACCCTACCAAATTCATCCACCAACCTCTGCAGCTTCTCTTCAGAATCTCCCAAAAGCACAGTGTCATCAGCAAAAAGCAACTGTGACAACTCCCACTTTGTATTTGCTTCTTTATCTTTTAGCCCAACACCTCTTGCCAAGACCCTCGCATTCACTTCTCTTACAACCCCATCTATAAATATATTGAACAACCACGGTGACATCACACATCCTTGTCTAAGGCCCACTTTTACTGGGAAATAGTCCCTTCCCTCCTACACACTCTAACCTGAGCCTCACTATCCTCATAAAAACTCTTCACTGCTTTCAGTAACCTTCCTCCTATTCCATACACCTGCAACATCTGCCACATTGCCCCCTATCTACCCTATCATACGCCTTTTCCAAATCCATAAATGCCACAAAAACATCTTTACCCTTATCCAAATACTGTTCACCTATATGTTTCACTGTAAACACTTGGTCTACACACCCCTACCTTTCCTAAAGCCCCCTTGTTCATCTGCTATCCTGCTTTCTGTTTTACTCTTAATTCTTTCAATAATAACTCTACCATACACTTTACCAGGTACACTCAACAGACTTATTCCCTATAATTTTTGCACTCTCTTTTGTCCCCTTTGCCTTTATACAAAGGAACAATACACGCTCTCTGCCAATCCCTAGGTACCTTACCCTCTTCCATACATTTATTAAATAATAGCACCAACCACTCCAAAATTATATCCCCACCTGCTTTTAACATTTCTATCTTTATCCCATCAATCCCAGCTGCCTTACCCCTTTCATTCTACCCACTGCCTCACGAATTTCCCCCTACACCCACAACTGGCTCTTCCACACTCCTACAAGATGTTATTCCTCCTTGCCCTACACACGAAATCACAGCTTCCCTGTCTTCATCAACATTTAACAAATCCTCAAAATATTCTCTCCATCTTCCCGATACCTCTAACTCTCCATTTAATAACTCTCCTCTCCTATTTTTAACTGTCAAATCCATTTGTTCTCTAGGCTTCCTCAACTTATTAATCTCATTCCAAAACTTTTCTTATTTTCAACAAAATTTGCTGATAACATCTCACCCACTCTCTCATCTGCTCTCTTTTACATTGCTTCACCACTCTTTTAACCTCTCTTTTCTCTCCATATACTCTTCCCTCCTTGCATCACTTCTACTTTGTAAAAACCTCTCATATGCTAACTTTTTCTCCCTTACTACTCTCTTTACATCATCATTCCACCAATCGCTCCTCTTCCCTCCCGCACCCACTCGCCTGTAACCACAAACTTCTGCTGAACACTCTAACACTACATTTTTAAATCTACCCCATACATTTTCGACCCCATTGCCTACACTCTCACTAGCCCATCTATCCTCCAATAGTTGTTTATATCTTACCCTAACTGCCTCCTCTTTTAGTTTATAAACCTTCACCTCTCTTTTACTTACTGATTCTATTTTCCTTGTATCCCATCTACCTTTTACTCCCACTGTAGCTATAACTAAAAAGTGATCTGATATATCTGTAGCCCCTCTATAAACATGTACATCCTGAAGTCTACTCAACAGTCTTTTATCTATCAATACATAGTCCAACAAACTACTGTCATTACGCCCTACATCATATCTTGTATACTTATTTATCCTTTTTTCTTAAAATATGTATTACCTATAACTAAACCCCTTTCTATACAAAGTTCAATCAAAGGGCTCCCATTATCATTTACACCTGGCACCCCAAACTTACCTACTACACCCTCTCTGCATGTTTCTCCCACTTTAGCATTTAGGTCCCCTACCACAATTACTCTCTCATTTGGTTCAAAAGTTCCTATACATTCGCTTAACATCTCCCAAAATTCTCTCTCTCCTCTACACTCCTCTCTTCTCCAGGTGCATACACGCTTATTATGACCCACTTTTCGCATCCGACCCTTATTTTAATCCACATAATCCTTGAATTTACACATTTATATTCCCTCTTTTCCTTCCATAACTGATCCTTCAACATTATTGCTACCCCTTCCTTAGCTCTAACTCTCTCAGATACTCCTGACTTAATCCCATTTATTTCTCCCCACTGAAACTCGCCTACCCCCTTCAGCTTTGTTTCGCTTAGGGCCAGGACATCCAACTTCTTTTCACTCATAACATCGGCAATCATCTCTTTCTTATCATCCGCACTACATCCACGCACATTCAGACAACCCAATTTTATAAAGTTTTTCTTCTTCTCGTTTTTAGTAGATTTGTACAGGAGAAGGGGTTACTAGCCCATTGCTCCCGGCATCTTAGTCGCCTCATACGACACGCATGGCTTACGGAGGAAAGATTCTTTTCCACTTCCCCATGGACAATAGAGAAAATAAAAGGAACAAGAGCTATTAAGAAAAAGAAGAAAAACCTAGATGTGTGTATGTATATATATGCATGTGTATGCCAGTGTAGTGTGACCTAAAGTGTAAGTAGAAGTAGCTAGATATACCTGTTATCCAGCGTGTTTATGAGACAGAAAAAAGACACCAGCAATCCTACCATCATGTAAAACAGTTTCAGGTTTCTGTTTCACAGTCACCTGGCAGGACGGTAGTACCTCCCTGGGTGGTTGCTGTCTACCAACCTACGTGCCGATTAGGTAAAACTTGCGATTTTGGCTTAAATAGCAACGCTCACCTTGCCATATAAGACAAGTGAAAATTTGTGTATGCAATAATTTCGCCAAAATCATTCTGAACATAACGAAAAAAATATATTTCATTGTGTTTGTTTATTATTAAATTAATGTTAACGTATCTAAAATATATTTAGTTGGGTTAGGCTAAATTAAATTGCGCTTGTTGTAATAAGGTTAGGTAGGTTTTCAAAGTTTCTCTTGGTACAAAATTATAAATTCTTACATTAACATAAATGAAAAAAATATATCTTTAAACGTATAAGAGAAAATTTTAGAAAGGACTTAATTTTAGATGAGTTCTTGCTAATTGACCAGTTTTACCTAATCGGCACGACATATATATATATATATATATATATATATATATATATATATATATATATATATATATATATATATATATATATATATATATATATGCGTGTGTATGTGTGTGTGTGTGTGTGTGTGTGTGTGTGTGTGTGTGTATGTGTGTGTGTGTGTGTACTCACCTAGTTGTGGTTGCAGGGGTCGATTCACAGCTCCTGGCCCTGTGTGTGTGTGTGTGTTTAACACGTCGGCCGTTTCCTACCGAGGCAGGGTGACCCAAAAGAAAAACACTTTCACCATATTTCAACACTTTTACCATCATTAACACATAATCACTGTCTTTGCAGAGGAGCACAGATATGACAATTCAGATGTCACTCCAAACAGCAAATATTCCAACCCCCTCCTTTAACGTGCAGCATTGTACTTTTCATCTCTAGGATTCAAGTCCGGCTAACCGGTTTCCCTGAATCCCTTCACAAAATATTACCCTGCTTACTCTCCAACAGCTCGTAAAGTTCCAAAAATCATTCGTCTCCATTCACTCTTATCTAACACGCTCACGCATACCTGCTGTATGTATGTATGCATGTATGTATATATATATATATATATATGTATATATATATATATATATATATATATATATATATATATATATATATATATATATATATATATATATATATATATATATAAACACATCGGTTGTTTCCCACCGAGTCAGGGACCTGAAAAAGAAGAAACTTTCATCATTACTCACTCCATCACTGTCTTGCCAGAGGCGTGCCTACACTACAGTTGAAAAACTGCAACATAATCAGAAGTAGTAATAACAGAAAAATACTTAACAGTAACAGTAGTTGAAGTAGTAAAGTATTAGACACAGCAGTAGTAAAGTGGTTGCAATAAAGTTAGAAGTAATAGCAGCAACGGTAACAATAAAAGTGTGTTCTGAGTAATTTTATGAGTTTTGACCACGTCTTCTCTACTTATAAGTATGTTTCACCATGTGTGGACATGCATCAATCTCGTTTCCTTAAATGGTGTAATCTGTGTGAATGTGTGTGTATGGAATACAAAGTTTAGAACGCAGTTTTCAAATATTTATAAGATTAATATGCTGAAATACAGAACATAATTCCTTCAATGACAGTAAAATGGAATAAGGATCGATGGTGAGATGTTGCAACCTGTCAATGACTGTTTCTGCTCCGTGTCAGTGACTGAATTATTGTTGCTGCTTATCAAATCACTAGACCAGTGTTCTTGCCTGGCAATGATTCAACAAATGCTCCAACCAGGCAAGGGTATCAGTCATTCAACCTAGTTGAATGACTGATACCCTTGCCTGGTTTTAGTAGTCATTCAACTAGGTTGAATGACTGATACCCTTGCCTGTGGTCACAGGCGTCTGGAGATCATTTCTCAAGTGAATATGACTCACGAAATAGTACTAACACGATTGCAAACAAACCACTGAACGGGCGGGGATTGAATCCATGGCAAATGTCCTAAAACACTCCAGGCCAGTACGTAAGCCATTCGGTCAGCTGGCTACGATAAGACTCAGTGAATATCCCAGTAAAACGATACAAAATACGATTGATAAATTAAGTGGAATATTTATTTTTGTGTGCTGTATGACCCTTGTGTATTATTATCTAACCAATATAGAATGATTTAAATACATGTTCAACTTTATAAGGGTAAGGTAAATTTGAATACCATATTGCTGTTTCATTGGTAGTAAACATTCAAACGTATCTTAGTGCACTGACAAACCTTTACCCGTTGAGTATTTAGACATAGAGATCAGATTATTTTTATTGTATTAATTTACTTTTTTTATTGTAGTTTTGTTTTTGTATGGAAGTCTCGGGTTTTCATCAAAATGCTCTGGGATACCTGCCCGCCCGCTACTCTGACGTCTCGCGCTTCAAGAAGTTTACAAAGCTTTTGCGAGACGTCAAGGTGGCCAGTCTGATGGGGCTGACGGTAGCGGTGGTGATGGCCGTCGTCAGGTCGGACTCTCCGTCACTGCTGCCCCTTCAGGAGGAGGTCAGCCGCACTATGTCGTCACTGCTGCCCGCATCTCACCACAATCTCACCACTCACCAGGTATGGGTCTCGGTACGCCAGCTAGTGGCTCAGGCGCTGCTTCAGCAAGACGTCACTCATGCTGGCACTCTGAAGGGTATGTTGTCCCTGCGACAGTTCAGAATAAAAGACAATTCAACTGAGCCGTTTTTTCCTGGATGCGACTTTTCTCGTCTTGACAAGAGTGAGCGTCCACTCCCAGCTGGTGCCTCCATTGTGAGTGGCTGGCGGTACAGCGAAGTGGAAGTAGCTGCACTAGTGGGGGGCATATGGTGCACGTACCCTCCAGAAGGGTACAACATCTACCTTGGGGACGTTGTTTTGCCCAAACCTTCTACTCCAACTCCTGGACACTATCATGGAAACTCGTTACCCACCGCGGACGATGTTCAGAGAGATGGCCTACTCTCCCTAACGGAGCTGCAACACTACGTCTGGATTGACAGTATGACCCGCGCTGTGTTACTCACTATAATTGCGGCGGATCCCACAACACTAGTTGCTACCACCATCACCGTCACCTTCGAGAACCTGGAGGAGGACCACCACAGAAAGGGACACCGCGAACTGTGGTGGGTCTCTTACTCGGTGGAATCTGTCGACCTTAACTACGGTATGACCAGAGTCTCTGTAGTGTTTGTGTTCCTCGCTGTTCACATCTTGGTGATGGTTTTTGAGCTGACTGTATCGCCTGCCGACTTCTACCTCGCCTACGTAACCAAGACGTTCAGTCGCGTGGTTAAGAAGTGCATAACGACGGTCACTCTACTTAATCTGGTGGTGTTCACCATGCACGTGAGTGTCGTTGTGATCACCAACACTTCCATAGCACTAAGACACCACGAGGTAAACAAATTAACTGTATCTTTTCAAGCGAGGTACAGGTCAGACACCGAGAAGAACTATACCGCATTTTACGACACGTACTATCACGAACGACTGGCGAACCTTCACCAAGAATCAGAGTTGGCTGCTAACACCAAGGGGCATGATCATGGTGAGAGCACAGGACACCAGCATAGTCCAGTGTTCGCAGTCAACACCACAGCACCAACAAATGCAGAGTTTTACCCCGAAGAAAAAAAAAAATCAAGCCCGCCAGTCTGGGACTCCGAGTATAAAATGAACATTCTGCGGGTACAATTTGGCAGAATATTATACTTGGAAAATATATGCACTATCCTCATTAGCGCCGAGATAGTTTTATACATAGTGAAGCTTACCCCTTTCCGTGACTCTTTCGGAGGGGGAATCATGCTAATGGCCATGATATTGCAGAACAGCATGATCGTGGTACTCTTTCTGCTTCTCGTCGTATTAGCAGGTTTCATATTATACGTTGTCAGTGGTGGAGCACTCCATATCTTCTTCACCAAAGTATGGACGATCCTCAGCTATACTTTAGAGCGCCACGTATTCCTGCATCCTCTCTGGCGACCTAGCTATGGAGAAAAAGTGTCCGCTGCTACAGTGGTTGCTCTGACAGGGGCCACCATAACGTTGCTCTTCAGGTTACTTCCCCGCAGAAGTAACAAAGGTGGTGCAGAGGCCCTTACACTCCCTCCAGCAGCTCCTTGAATGGTCTGACGTTTAACCCAGCCTAGTTATAACCTTTCAAAACTGTATTTTCTTTTTTTGCATTTATACATTCTGAGAAGTATTATTTGGGTAGTAATATCTTTTGTATATTAGTGAATGTTTGCGCCTTGTTTAAGCGTCAGTAATATATGTACTCGTAAATTAGGAGAAAATTAAATATGCACATTGTAACGTTTAAGAAGGCCTTAGGTTCGAGCGCCTCCCCATAGTAATCATAATAATGACGATGAGGTCTCGGTAAAACACAGCAGTAACATAGTCAGGGTTTCTTTACGAAAATCTCCCTTAAGAATTTCATATTACATTACGGCTCAGACCACAGGACTGCAACAAGCATTATTGTTTAAGCACTGAATCGATTCGATATCATAGCAGCTTACTGATTCAGTGCGTCATCGACTGTTGGGGTGTCATAAGATAAGAAACCGAAGTCGATGTCGAAGGGGGGAGGGGAAGGTCATCGCCCCAGCATCCCGGTCCTAGACCATCAACTGTTAAACAATCTTAGTGACTCTTAGCTAACTGAACCTTGTACGTAGGAGAGGAACCATATGACAATGTTTTAGTCCGTCCTAGACCCTTGTAGCTTGACAATGATCCAGGAGGGAACTTAGAGGCACGTAAGTCCTCCCGTCTTCTAAAAACATGTTCATTTTTCCACTATAATCTACCTTGTCCATAATTACTATCGCATTTGCTTTGTCTCTTTCGAAAGGTGAAGTCCAGGATCTTTCCTTAATTCATGGTATAACTTAACAAAACTTTGAGGACAATTGTGTTGCAGAAGTCTGAGCAAAGCTCACATCTCTGCAACACAATTGTCCTCAAAGATTTGTTAATTTATACCATGAATTAAAGAAATATCCCAAACTTCACCTTACGAAACAAATAAAATGCGATAGTAATTATGGACAAAGTAGATTACAGTGGAAAAACGAACATGTTATTAGAAGACGGGGGGAAGAGGGGATTACTTACGTGCCCCTTAACATAGTCATTAGGTTCCTCTCCAAGTGTTTTGATGAATTGTTCCAGCTACGGTACTGTCTTTCTATTCTTCTTAATGAACCTCCATTGGCGGCAGATCTCTCTCTAGCTAGTTATAATTATGGAAAATAACCTACCAACTACCAGTATCATTATGACAACAGTCTACACCACATCAAAGCTGTCACGCATGACTCATAGCAATACTATATAGGACACAAAATTATGATAAAACAAATGGAATATATATGTAAACTATAACACAAAAAACCACATATGTAAAGTCGAAACTAGCCATGCGAGGAAAGAACTATGTTGCTTCATTATATTAATGGTATACAATACGGACAAGTTGTTGAATAAGATGCTTGGCCTGCGCAGCGCACCAGGCTTTGTCAGTATAAAGCAGAGGCGACTTTTATACTGCGGAAATGGAGAGGTAATTTTAAGGTTCTCAAGTTGTTTAGTCCTTCAGCCTTGATGGAAGATGTTCAGCCCCTTAGTCTTGATGGAAGATGTTCAGCCCTTTAGTCTTGATGGAAGATGTTCAGCCCCTTAGTCTTGATGGAAGATGTTCAGCCCTTTAGTCTTGATGGAAGATGTTCAGCCCCTTAGTCTTGATGGAAGATGTTCAGCCCCTTAGTCTTGATGGAAGATGTTCAGCCCCTTATCATTGATGGGTGTTCGGTCCTCTAACCTTGATAGAAGGTATTCAATCATTTAGCCTTGACAAAAAGTATTCAGTCAATTAGCCCGATAATAGGAGTTAGTCCCTTCTTAGCCTTGATAGAAGACCTTCAGACCCTTAACCATAATCTTTAGATATACCTCCTACTGGTCTCTGACCAGTTAATAAGTTTTGTCATTAGTTCATATGATTATTGTTGCCCTTCTGTAATCATGATGCTAAAGTACGTACGTTCTTCATTAATGTCTTACCCTTTGTATGCACCAATAGACTGAATGGTCAAAGACGGGTCTGTATTAAGAAGACGGAGGATCCAGCCCGGAGGACAGCATTTATAATTCCTTGTTCTGAACGACCCACGTGGATTTACCATCTCGTGGAATACAAGACCATTTTTTAATATTTTATGTTTTTATTGTATTATTTATAAACAAAATATAAAAAAAAAAACGTGTTCATTGCAATAGTTTCAAAGGATGAACAAAAAAGAATATTCAAAAGTCCATTCATTGGTACATTTTTTTCATCTGAGAGGAGAGAGAAGTTTCCGTAGATTAAATATATGATTGTTGTACCTGGCCTGGCTAGTCTCCTACTGGAGGTGGTAGCAATCATATACACGCTCTCTTGTATTTCTTCCACTGTGAATTGATGCTGTTACCCTAGCCAGTCGAGCGAGTCTCCACCCCACACAGTGTCTAACCCACCCACCGTCCCCACACCCGTCACCATCACGCCCACCACTTTTACCCACTACCTTCACACCCACCACCCTCATTCTCACCACCTTAATACCCACCACCGTCAGCTCACACCCACCCCCCTAATACCCACCACTGTTAGCTCGCACCTGCCACCCAAATACCCACTACTGTCAACTCACACCCACCACCCAAATACCCACTACTGTCAACTCACACCCACCCCCCTAATACCCACCACTGTTAGTTCGCACCTGCCACCCAAATACCCACTACTGTCAACTCACACCCACCACCCTAATACCCACCACCGTCAGCTCACACCCACCACCCAAATACCCACCACAATGAGCTCACACCCACCACCCTAATACCCACCACCCTAATACCCACTACCCTAATACCCACCACCGTCAGATCACACCCACCACTGTCAGCTCACACCCACCATCCTAATACCCACCACTGTCAGCTCACACCCACCACCCTAATACCCACCACTGACAGCTCACACCCACCACCCTAATACCCACCACTGTCAGCTCACACCCACCATCCTAATACCCACCACTGTCACCTCACACCCACCATCCTAATACCCACCACTGTCACCTCACACCCACCACCCTAATACCCACCACTGTCACCTCACACCCACCATCCTAATACCCACCACTGTCACCTCACACCCACCACCCTAATACCCACCACTGTCACCTCACACCCACCACCCTAATACCCACCACTGTCAGCTCACACCCACCACTGTCAGCTCACACCCACCACCCTAATACCCACCACTGTCAGCTCACACCCATCACCCTAATACCCACCACTGTCAGCTCACACCCACCATCCTAATACCCACCACTGTCACCTCACACCCACCACCCTAATACCCACTACTGTCACCTCACACCCACCACCCTAATACCCACTACTGTCACCTCACACCCACCACTCACGCAATATGCTATTTATTTTCATCTTATCAAGAATGAGTGGGAGAAGGAAGTTAGAGAATAAAGAGTGGAAGAAGGAAAGGGGGAATAAAGCAGAGGGAGAAAAAAGAGAGAGAATAGTTAGAATGAATGAGAATAGAGGGAGAAGGAAGGAGAAGAATAAAAAGAGAAAGAAGAGCAGAGGAAGAAGAAAAGAGAAGATTTTTAGATTTTGCCACCTAAGTGGCTAGTTTATTGTGCACCCCATATCTATCCTGTGGAGGGTAGCGCAAGAGCATATGGATACACAAAAGGCCTAGAAACTAGACTCCAAAAGGTTAACCTGAGTATATCTGGATTTATATCTACAGTTTACTTATCTGTTACAAGTCAGTTTAGGAAATTTGCTTAGTATATCTGGTATCTTATTTTCATTAATAAGATATCTTGACATGTCACATAGGTTATTATACTGTCTATCTCTATATTCCTCAATAAGTGGACAATTAAGCACACAGTGTTCAATCGTTCATGTTATCATAGTGAGTTATAGATCTACTCAGGCTTCTACTTGCATTCCTATAACATTCAGTTTCATTATTTATTTCTCTCCTAATTTATTCCTAATGCTAGACACAGATACACCAGTTATATTCTACATTATCCTTCTGGGTACTCTTCTTGGCTAACATATCAGCTTTATCATGAAGGAGTAATCCAATGTGTGATGGGATCCATAGCAATTGTACATTAATTCCCTTTTCCCGGATTTTTGAGTATCTATACCTGGCTTCTCCAGTGAGCATGTTGTTAGAGTCATTATGCAGAGGGAGAGGGGAAGAGGAGAAAACAGTAATGAATAAGGAAGGAGAATAAAGAGATAGAGAAGGAAGAGGAAGAAAAATAATGAGATGAAGGATAAAAGAGAATTTAAAAACTTTATTATTGGCAATTTAACACTTTATTGAACTTTCAGAATAAAGTCACTGTATTTAATCATTTCGACAATAAAGATACAATGCACAGGAATTTTATGGGCAGTAAAAAAAACGTATATTTCACTGTAATGTCTTCAACCTTTCAGAAAATCATTTTTGAACAGTCGATATAGATATAATGTATTTTAAAGGCATCGTGTAAGCCTACGTTAACTCTAAACACTTTCCTCCAGAGTGTAGAGGAGAGACTCAAGTAATGGTTCTTAATGGCCAGGCTGCTCTCCTCTACACTATTGTTCACTCTTCTGGTGTTTGCTCTCCTATAATTGTGACTGAAAGTTCCACGAGAAAATAAATTGGATTTACATATTCAAGTGGTTTTACAGACTCCTACATTATATAATAATAATAATAATAATAATAATAATAATAATAATAATAATAATAATAATAATATAATAACTTGTAAGAGTCACACAGAACCTATAGACTAGGAGGCAGTCAGTTTTGATCCGAGGAAGACGAGGGGTAACTCCAATTCCTCAGATTAGGAGCCCTTCACCAGCATCAAGGAACCTGATTGAAAAATGCACTCTCAAATACGACCTAAAAAAAATTAGAAGGATTTGTTTATTTTTTTCAAATTTTAATACGCAAATTTTATATTAGGAATGTTAATTGACCATATTAAGTAGTTGGTCTCCTAAAATTATCACGAGCAATTGCTAATTATAATATATTTGTTATATTAATGGGAAGCTCTAAATCCGTAAGGGTCAAGCAGCGCCTGAGGAATGGGAGGCAATGAGATTTGATCCAGGAAAGTGCAGCTCCAGCGTCTTGGATCAAGAGCAGTTCACCGTCGCCAAGTCACCTATACTGGAAGGTCAAACCAGGTACGGTGTTATACAGGGTGATTCCCAGTCAGTCCAGTAATCCATGAGTGATTCCCAGTCAGTCCAGTAATCCACGAGTGATTCCCAGTCAGTCCAGTAATCCATGAGTGGTTCCCAGTCAGTCCAGTAATCCATGAGTGATTCCCAGTCAGTCCAGTAATCCATGAGTGATTCCCAGTCAGTCCAGTAATCCACGAGTGATTCCCAGTCAGTCCAGTAATCCATGAGTGATTCCCAGTCAGTCCAGTAATCCACGAGTGATTCCCAGTCAGTCCAGTAATCCATGAGTGATTCCCAGTCAGTCCAGTAATCCACGAGTGATTCCCAGTCAGTCCAGTAATCCATGAGTGGTTCCCAGTCAGTCCAGTAATCCATGAGTGATTCCCAGTCAGTCCAGTAATCCCCGAGTGATTCCCAGTCAGTCCAGTAATCCATGAGTGGTTCCCAGTCAGTCCAGTAATCCATGAGTGATTCCCAGTCAGTCCAGTAATCCACGAGTGATTCCCAGTCAGTCCAGTAATCCATGAGTGATTCCCAGTCAGTCCAGTAATCCATGAGTGATTCCCAGTCAGTCCAGTAATCCATGAGTGATTCCCAGTCAGTCCAGTAATCCACGAGTGATTCCCAGTCAGTCCAGTAATCCATGAGTGATTCCCAGTCAGTCCAGTAATCCATGAGTGATTCCCAGTCAGTCCAGTAATCCATTCAGGTGTTACCCACAGTGTTCCATAGTCAGTCAACCAATCCATGCAGGTGTTACCAGAGTGATGACTCTCAACCAATCCATGCAGGTATTACCAGAGTGATGACTCTGTCAACCAATCCATGCAGGTGTTACCCGAGTGATGACTTTTTCAACCAATCCATACAGGTGTTATCAGAGCAATGACTCTCTGTCACCCAATCCATGCAGGTGTTACCAGAGTGATAACTCTGTCAAGCAATCCATGCAGGTGTTACCAGAGTGATAACTCTGTCAAGCAATCCATGCAGGTGTTACCAGAGCAATGACTCTCTGTCACCCAATCCATGCAGGTGTTACCAGAGTGATAACTCTGTCAAGCAATCCATGCAAGTGTTACCAGAGTGATAACTCTGTCAAGCAATCCATGCAGGTGTTACCAGAGCAATGACTCTCTGTCACCCAATCCATACTGGTGTTACCAGAGTGATGACTCTATCAACCAATCCATACAGGTGTTACCAAAGTGATGACTCTGTCAAGCAATCCATACAGGTGTTACCAGAGTGATGACTCTCAGTCAACCAACCACGTGGAAATATTACATTATTACACCAAGGTCAAACTATGCTACTTTTACGCAGTGCTGCTGCCATGTTGATACTTTTCTGTTGCATCTCTGTATTTCGGCTGGATTATCTGATCTGTATGATTGATTTTGTCTCAAATAGGAATTAAACTTTCGGATATTTGCTTGAATTGTTTAGAAATGAGAGGGTTTGCTTGTTACTTGTTGTTTTTATCGTACGTTTGGCGAATTGTTAAAAGCTGGAGTACCTGGGTGAAATCTCGTACCGCAAGGTTTGTAGCTGCTGACAGTGAAATGCAGCGACGAACCTGTTGCGTGTGTGTGCGTGTACCTGGTGTGTACCTCGTGTGTGTACCTCGTACCTTGTGTATATACCTCGTGTGTATACAGCACTTCGTATGTGTACAGTATCTCGTTTGTGTTTCTCTTGAGTGTATAGTGCGTACCTCGCGTGTATACCTCGTGTGTATACCCCGTGTGTGTACCTCGTATATACCTCGTGTGTATACCCCTGTATACCGTGTGTTAGTCATCTTGTCAACGAGGTTATATACATTTAGAAGTGTGCATCCCTCAATGTGCATACACTGAGTGTAACCTTGACTGGTGGTGTGAAGGTGACATGCAGCCTTAACGACCCTCGTGTAGTCGACAGGCTTTAAACCTACAAAATCGACCAACATTTTTGTGTATTTAATGTTGAGCATAAATTTAAAACTAAAAGCTGAAAGGAAAGTGACAAGTGTTAATTGGTGATTGAAGAGAGACGGACCCAAGAAGATATCGAACAGTCAAAGTTTTAAAAAAATGATTGCAAAAGAGGTGATAACTGTATTACTGTATATAAAACATATTTACATTTGCGTATTGGTGTTTATACTACATAGTGCATTGCTATAGTTAGCACATTGATAGGGTTTCATCGTGTCTGTTAATTTAAAGCCTATCGACTACAAGACAGAATACTCTTAATTCCTAAAATGGGGAATAAAATGTGTATATACACATATGTACGCACCTCTTGTGTTAATACTGCTGTCCCTCTCATATTTGTCACTTTCATTCATAGGGTTATACTTAGTACTGTAACAAGAGTTCCTTGTTTATTATTATTTAACCCCCATTAGCAGCCCATCTTCTTAATTCAGTATTTTACTGTGGTCCATTAATATTTGTGGGGGACGGATATATACACCGTGAATTATATATGTCTCTGTGTATGCTGAGTGTTTAATCCCAATTTGGGGATTAAAGTATATTCTTGACTAATGGTGAAAAAAATTGCATGCAGCCTTAATAGTCGTCGTTTAAGTGGGTAGCCTTTAAGCACCATTAACCTAGTGGGGAGAAGACTATTCTGTGGTACGCTCCTTGTCAGGATATACATATTAGCATGCCATGTGTTAGATGAAGCTGTGTTTATTCTGAATAAACATGAATCTAGATGTTACCAAGCTGTACATACATTGTTTACAATTTTAATAACTTTATTAACAGGAAATATTCCACATAAATGTTATCATTGCTGTGATGTTTAAAGCCAACATAGGGGCATGTATTAGTAAATATATGAAACTAATGAACACAGGTTTTTGAGTGGAACTAAATTTTGGGGGTCTTCGGAAAACTGCGTCACAACTAATAAAAAAAAAACATTAAAAACTACCGAGATAACGCATATCGATAGCAGCGTAATGTTGAGCTAGGTTAGGCAAGATTTGTCAGGAAGTAGGACAAGTGTTTCCTGACGTTGGTCTTAAGTCACAAGATGACCCGCCGCTGGAGCTTTTGGTCATCTGACCGAGGCCTTCCGCTGGCTTAATAAACCACAATTGTACCACGGGGATGGTGATTATCACTGACCAGGGTTTTACTGGTAGCACAGAGCGGTACAGCACATGGAGACTAACTTAGAGGATCTTGCTTGGCTTACATCTCTTTCTGCTGGGTTGATAAGCTGGCTTAAGCCCTCGACACTGGCTAGGCTGGGATGGCTTGAATGCTTGTAACTATGCACACAGCAGTAATGAAGCAGGCAGAGTAACTGGCTTAGGCTCTTCCCTATAGACTAGCTTAAGTGGCTTGGCTTAATTTGCAAAAACCCGGATCAACTCCTCGCAGGTTAGCAAATAAGCCACTAAGCACGAAGCAACTACCCAGGAAGTTGTGTAGACAAGGCTAGAGAATGCTGGCTTGCCTGTGGGTTAGCATCTCATAGGGCTCCCACGCGGTCTCACACAATATCCGACTGGCTTGGTAGAAATAATCTCCTTTATTTGCGTAATCGTCAAAATCACGCCCACACAGCTGTCACCATTTGTCCTCCCCCCCCCCCGTTTAAAAATTATGGTTATGATTACAACCATTTCATATATAACGTAGAGTCCCTTGGTTTCCCTAGGGATGCCGTGAGTACTCTATAACAGTGTAAAAAGCCCAAGACTCAACAGCTTCACAATATACATAAGGGAAATTACCAATAAACCCCTGGCTGCCTTCAAGAAGGAACTCAAGTTCCTAGTCATTTCCAACCACGTGCGGCCAGCAGTAACAGCAAGGTTGATCATGGTTTGATTCACCTGGAGGTCTGGGATTGGACCGCGGGGTCGTTGACCCCCGAAAACATCATTCAGGTGTCCTTTATGGGTTATGCAACTGTTAACTTTAGGCCATGAGGCTTTTTTTTTTTTTTTGGTAACGAAAAATAAACTCAACCTAACCGAACCTAGAATTTACATCTAAATCTCGGACAGGTTAGATTGGGTTACTTTTTCCCCTACCATTGGATGAGTCTCCCATATGCACAAAATATAATTCTCCATTGCAAAATCCACTCGATATATGAGAATTTACATAAAAGGTTATCGCTAGGCTCAAAACCGCTCCCCTAACTCAATTACATTGGATCGAGGGTCTACTGGATCGAGGGTCTTCCTTTAGATCGGGCCTCGCCCCTGGATTGGGCCCCTTACCCTTGGATCGGGCGCCACTCCTGTATTGAGCCCCTTCTCTCTCGATCAGGCCCTAACCGCATTTTTGGATTCGTCCTTGTAAATTATCACACAACGCAGAGCTCTTCCTCGTATAAACCGTGTTGAGGTATTGTGCTGGAGCGTTAGTTCTGCTTTCCATGAGAATTAAACCAGCAGAGAGACTCTACTAGGTATATACAAACTAACCTCATTGACTACTCGCTAACCACATAAATGTTTAGGAACGCACGCACGCACACAAAAACTCCTCCCCCTCCACAACAGTGACTCCAACATTAATGGAAACTTTATTGGAGCCTGTTATAATTTTGGTGGTGCACTTGCTAAGTTTTATTTTATTTGTCCACGTGCAGGAGGTCAAGGAGAAGAAAGTATCATTGAGATAAAACAGAGCTGGTCGTTAACACCACACCTGGTATAGTGTTCTCCATTCTGTTTTAGGTGTTTCGAATTCTAGCTTTGGGTAAATTATCTATTATTAGTAAAAAAATATTCCTTAAACTAGGGAATAGTGAGCTCAGCGTATATAAAGAGACATCACTTCACGGTATACAGATGAGCATGGCTTATGGCTCATTTGGCATGACCATCACGTATTCCGTCCCTGCCTCTTACACACACAAGTCGCCACTATTATTCACCACATAAGTAATATACACAGACTCCCCTTCCTCCCTCAAGGGGGGTTCTTGACCCAAGGAATTTAATCTATCCTCACCTTGAACTTAATCTAATTGCCTTCTATTCCCCAGGCTCAGTATGATCCCTATGGATTTAGCTTTTTTCTAAATATAATATAACCCAAGAGGTGCAGCCTTAATGATTCCGTGAAGTTGATAAGCTTTAAACCTAACAAATTAACTTAAACTACGAGAATAATATATAGATAAGTATTCAACTATACTCTGAGAGCAAGTTATTAAATAGTACTAAGATTTTTCTTATTTTCATTGGAAAATTAATATATATTTTTTGTACATTATATAATTGCTAGTTCATCGGTATGTTGGTATTTAAACTATTGTTATAAAAAAACTGACAATGACCTTGCTGTTAGACCTTCATGATTATATTGTTTAAATCAAGGCTACTAACCCGGGAAGGTTTAGTGTGACCCTCTGAACCTATTAGAAAAATCATACTACATAATTCTCAAATCGATAAGCACGTGGGTACAATATTTTAGATAAAAAATCCAACTTAAGGCATACGTATAGGCTGTGAAATTGATGTAAAATGTTATAAGCCCTTTTTGATTTGTCTTATGTCTTAATTTTAAATATGGCAACAAATTAGGAAATTAAACGCATTTTGGCTCAGTGTTATCAATTATAATACATCTAGGATATATGAATGAGTTGCCAGTCAGGGTTTGTTTAAATTCACATGATCCCATATGCAAGTTAGCAACAGGACATATAGACAATGAGGCATCTTTGTCTATATACATTTAGTGTTTAATCTTACTTTTTTTAGGGATTAAAGTATTTTTGACTGATGGTGAACAGGTTACGTGCAGCCTTAATTACAATCGTGTAGTTGATTGGCTTTAAACCCAGTTGACCGTCAAACCAAGTTGGCACTGTGACAACGACCACACGGCTCTAAGCTTCCTGGTCAGCTTTAGACCTTCATATATGTATGTATCATATATAGTTATGCTAAATCGTGATGGCAGAGGGTATGGTTAGGGAAGGAAGACACTGGATGTGGAGAGAGAGATATATTGGAGGCAAAAATACTTAGTGATAGCAGAGATGCATAGCGTAGACATGTAGACATTGTACAATGGAGGCATCGTATAGGTTGGTAATCACAGTGAAGATTCCAATGAAATTGCTAGTGTGCTTATAATCCTATTCAGGCAGCTGTTTAAAAAAAATACTGAAAGCCTTATGCTTTTGCAGCGACAAAATAATTTTCCTGATATGTAGTGATAGTGCATATATTTAGGGAGCACAGTATTAAAAGGCACTATGAATAGCGACATAATAACTATTCATTGTTGCAGAGGGGAAGTGAGAGGAAACAAGATCTGTCTCAACAACAAAACGTTTTTTTTTTTAAAGGCGTAATGGTGAAAACGTATCAGAAGTGAGAATGCGGGCTAGCTTTCACGTTGTATAACAATGGTATATAATACTGACAAGATGATGCAAGATGTTGCACAGGCGTCTAATTCCTCAGATATCGCGTTGCTCAATACACTGCCCAGAGCGGCAGACCATTCACCGATGGAGAGTTTAAGAAGTGCATGGGAAAATTAATGGAGGAAATGTACCCTGACAAGGTTGCTTGTTTTGGGAATGTATATTTATCTGCATCTACAATCACCAGGCACGTTGATGACATGGGAGAAGAGCTGTATAACATATTGACTGACAAGACAACACATTTTAAACATTTCTCTTTGGCACTCGATAAGAGCACAACATTCTAGATACTGCTCCACTTTTAATTTTTTAAGAGGTATTGATTCTAATTTTGAAATTACGGAGTAGTTGTATACTCTGGAGAGTTCATGAAAGATACTACTACCGAAGAAAATATATTGTGAATCTGAGAGGAATCTTAACATGAGTTAGGACAAACCGAGAATTGTGACATCCGATGGTTCAAGAAATATTTTTGGAAGTAAAACTGGTGTAGTTGCTGGAATTAATAAAAATGTATAGAAACTGAATGCTGAAATCCCCCATACAATTTCACTGTATTATTTACTAGCAGGCTCTGTGCAGCAAGCTTCTACGGCTCGAAAATGTGGAGTGCGAAACGTTAATTTTGATCAGACATCGTTGCAGGAGACATAGTTTCAATACTTCTTGTCCGAGCTGCATGTAGTCTATGGTGATGTGTTGTATTATGATGGAGTAAGATGGTTGAGCAGATGTGAGGTCCTCAAACGAGGTTTTTACTCTGTCATGATTAATTTTTGTTTTTTCACCCAGAAAGGAAGAGATAAATATTTTCTGACCCTGGGATTTGGCTTACTTAGGTGATGTAACAGAGCTTTTGAAAAATATGAATATAAGGTTAGAGGATAATGTTTGTGAAGCAAGTTACGGAACGTATTTTTTCACATTTCTTTTTCCTGCTGTAAAGAACTCTCGTCCAACAAGGAAAGGCATTCCCAGATCCCCATGGAAAAATAAACTAAGACCCGCGTCAGGAAACACTTGTCAGGTGTCCTGACGAACCTTACCTAACCTAACCTGGAAAAATAATGAAGCACTTAAGCTCCGGCTGAGTGACTTCAGAAAAAGATTTGATTTTCAAAATCATGGACAGGAGATAAGAATGTTTCATAATCCATTTGAAGATTCACCGGCTGACGTAGTGAACTATTTCAGATGAAACTATTTGATTTGCAAGCCAAGTGAAAGGCAAAATGTGTTACACTTTTTAGTTAATCAGCTATTTAATGGAAATTTTGATTTTGATAATGAGTGATTTCTAGAATAAATGTAGTTTTTTTTTTTATTCGTTCTTTTCAATTTATTAGGAAAATTCTACTTAAGTTGGTTGTTAGTTGATACGTTAATTTACCTTCTGTTTCAAGGTGCGGCTGTCCTCGCATCAAAAGCCCTAGTAGTGGCGGCGGGTGTAGACAACTGTGAGAGTCTTGTCAGAATTCAAACCACGGAAGATCGTAAATCTAAGATACAGCAGAAAGGTTGGGATTTTCAGCTTAGTATCCTTCAACATAAGAGCTAACATTGTCATCAATGATATAGTAGCACAGTAGGTCTCATAACAGTTCCGCATTTCCACTTATTTTAAAAATTAGAATTTATATAGCTTAGGCTTGCTAGTCACCTACACATTCATTGAACAAGTTTCAATTAGACTTTCAAGAATTTGAATCGAACTATTACAACCGTGATTAATACTACCAGCATTACTAGTAATTATAGATGTAAGTTGTGTCTCCCTCTAACTGTTAAACATCGCTGTCTTAGAAAATCAATGGTAAACGTTTACTAAACATGAGAACCAGGTCACCTTTGATAAGATCTTACCAGCCGTACTGAGGCTATGTTGGTAAGGGAAGGCTGGGCCCTCGCCCGTGTGGGCTCCCTCACACAATTCTTGGGGAAACTGTTTCCTATACTAGGAAATTATGAAATATCATTCAGATAATGTGGATTGAGAAATGTACATAAATTTGTTGAAGCGTGTTAGTTAAAATAAAAATGGCGTACACAGTGGTGATGTATAATCGCGCCTTTAAAAAAATGTAAAAATGGAAAAAAAAATCCATTTGCGAGCTACAAATGGCTCTCTGAGCTATAAAAGTGAGTAAGAAAAGCTGCAAATACTTAAACTGACCTTGTTAACCATAAGTCGTAACATAACTTTAAAACATCCTTTTTATGTACATTTGTATATTAATTTCAGTGTTTCAATAACTATACTTTTAAAAAAAAAATCGTGGAGGTCCTGACTATCACGATCTAACACTTTCCTGATCACCTGTGATGCAACTGGTGTATAGCATTGCTAAAGCCTGAAGCAAGCATGAGTTAGACCCTCAAGGCTGAGTTAGCTCACTAGCCGACAATAATGCTAGTAAAGTGAGAAACTTAATCTGAAGTGTAAATTTAGGTGCCGCAATTGTTTCCTTTATTCGTGAAGCAAATTGTTACTTTAGCTTTAGTTGTTAATATTTTTTTAAATGTTATTTTCATGCCTAGTAAACAATGATGATTTAGACAAGAATACGTGACAAATTCTGCCACTTCTAGAGGTGTCGCCTTGATGTTGGTGAAGGGTTCCTGATCCAGGAAATTGGAGTTACTGTCCCCTACATCGAACCAAACCTGGTCACAATAATAATTATAATAATACAAACCTTTTATTGAGAAAATAAGAGAACTGCAAACTCACTGAGAAAAGAGTAACCAGGGTCTGTGCAAGAAAATGATGAGGAACACTTTTATTTTTATTTTTTTTAGTTATTTGTGGCGTTGTTGGTTGATTCTGCGTGTCTGTCACGTTGTCTCCCTGTCTCTCTCCAAATAGAATTAGAGGTAGCCTAACCAGCTAGTCTTCAGGATAGCATCGATTAGAAAGCGTAAAATATTTATGTGCTTTATCCTTGTAATTTACTGCTGTTTTATCTACATATTTTCCAGTTTGAGCATATGCCTAATTTTAATCTCTCTTGTGTGTATAAAATAGTTACCTGATTACCAGTGGGTTTGCTGGGAGGCTGAGGATGGCTCTCCCAAGGAAGATCTCTCACTCTTGCTCTGCGGGCGTGTTGCCCACGTTTACCCACCTCAGGGTGGGCAGGGATGGAATGGTGATGGTGCCAGCGCCCACCCGCCCTCCTGCAGCCCACCATGGCCACGTCCACATCCCACATGGATCACAGCTACTGAGGTTAGTTATGTATTTGATACTTTTACCGTAGAGTGGGGGTTTAGGATACAGCTTTCCTCACCCATTATTTCTTGAGTGACGCTTATTACACTTTTTATTAAACTGGCTGAGAGAGTAGCATATCAGTTTCACGCTTAGCTGACAGAGCCTCTACCACTACACTTTAGATCTGGTATATTTGTGTTGAAAATATTATCTAAATAAGCAGTAAAGTCCTTGAAAAGGCTACAGATATAGTGAAAACGCTGATAGCTGCACGAAGTTTGGTTAGGCTGACGATCTTGAGAACATTGGCCCTGTACTGAACAAAATGCCGGCACCAATATCTTAACTGTGTAGAAGGTTCTACCGAAATGACAGGTGAAGGCCAGAGTGGAAACAAGAGATGCCTTTCGTAGTAGGTACATATATGTGAATGCGGTAACCAGAATCTTTAGTACGTGGAATGCTGCTAGGGCGTGAGTGGAATAATGCCAGTGAAGCAGTTAAGGAAAATAGTTTCGTCAAATGAGAACAGGCAAGTTGCAAGTGACCCGATAAAGCTACAAAGAGCAAAATGTTATGCCAGTAATAACTTATTCCGCAGCTTGCGTCTGTATTTATACTTTTCGGCAATACGTCATTTCATCCACGTTAGACTGTCTTAGTTTTAGATGTGCAAAGTACGGTCTCTGCAAACTAAGATTACATTTTCACTTCAGCAAAGTGTCTGCACTTCATGTGTCAGCTGGAGGCTTTTTACGGTTCGATAAATCAACATTAGACCGCGGAAGACGTTTATAGAATAGAGAATATTTTCCTTCTCTCCTTCTCTTGGAGGTGGTGTAAACAGTTGTAGAACCCAGAGACCTAAGAAAACGCAAGAGACATGTCGAGCTAGACAAATATACAGCAAAACTATAGCAGTGACAGTCAGCATTTATCATAAACTAGATCAGTCAACAAGTTAGTCTCGAACTCTCGGCCGCCTCCATACTAACGTCGAGTGTATCAGACACCTGGCATCTTAACCACTTGTATTTGTGTAGTGTTTATTTTTGTTGTATCATTTGTTATGGCTCTTGTGAGTAGGTCGTTAGGAGAAATGCTCTGACAGGTTTCACAAAACTGCAAATATGTTTCCATTGACGTTAATGAATGTTTACCAGACACTGCATCTGAATGTACTGTTCACCAAGAACCCGACTTTTGTGTTTGATCACCAGAGCATACGGTACACCGGCATTGTTAGTTAAGCCGCTCAAGGTAAGTTCCTTGATGCTGATGAGGGGCTCATCATTCAAGGAATTGCACTTGGCCTCCCCTTCCTTAGATTGAGCCTGATTATTTCCCAGTCCCCAGGAGCTGTATGACCCCCCTGCGGGTTTACCGCCTCCCCTAAATGATACTAGTGTTAAGTAACTTCGAACACATTTCTTGCTTTCATCTAGTGTACATAGTCGATATCACTCTAACAATGTGATTTTTAGTAACTATAGATGCAGGACAAATACACCAAAACACGTAGACGGTTTCCCTAAATTAAGTTAGAATAAGGTATTTTATTTTATAAACCCTTGAAGGGAGTACCTTGATGCCGGTGTGTAAACACATATTGAGTAACGGCAGGGAACTCGGCGCAGCACCGGTGGACCTACTCTTCTTTGAATCAAACTTTATTACCTCCCATTTACCAGGCGCTGTATAAGCTCCTGATATTTTCATTCCTAAACCGTATTAATATGAGGGTGGTGGTCCTAGTGGCTTGCACCCTTCCATTTCCCCTTCGCCCGGCCACTAACATTGTCTGAATAACAGGCTGGCATTTCTTTACTTTCTCCCCACCAGGGTAAAAAGCAAGTGAGTACTGGACATGCTGCTACCTTCCCTCCTTGCTGTCTTAATTGCAAAAAGTGCAGCCCCATCTTAACTCATCATTTCTCTAAAAGTTGACAACCAAATCGGTGTTGCTATTTCCATTGGGTTATATAGTATATAACAAACTGTGATCTTCGTGAACCTGCGGAAGGCCCTCAGTTGCATAACCAAAAGTTGCAGTTAGAGGATCATTTGACTAAGACCCGTGTCAGGAAACACTTGTCCTGTTTCCTGATGAATAAAACACCACCTTTGGGTCATTTTTTTAAGGTCCTTCTCCAGGATGCGGCACAATCGAATAATTGATTGGTATTTATTTTAGTAGGTAATAGGGACAGCAGGTGTTACGAGACTTGCCCATACATCTCCCCCTCCCATAGGATTCGACTTCGATCCTTTAGGTTATGAGCCGAATACTCAACAACTAGCCATGTACAGTCGACAGGCGTTAAGACTAGCGCGCCCCTCGAGGGAGGCTCCTTGACGCCGGTGAGGAGCTCATGATCCAGAGAATTCGACGTGACTTAACTTGACTCAAAGTAATTGCTTCAGACTCCCTCAGGCAAGCTCCCTTGTGAATCTAATAGTAATACTAAAGACTAATAGAATTAATATTAATTAGTCATTTGCATGTAATGTATATTATAGGCAGTATTATTAATTAAACAGGGTGTGGGTAGAGGTGCGGGGAGCAGGACTGTATGTGTACCCACACAGGGCAGCCTCCCTGCCGTCTCTGGTGGTGCCCCAGCTCGACCTCTGTGACGTCACGGTCTCCCGGGAGGACACAAGCCCAGCCTACCGTGTTTCCCTCTCTCTCAGGGTAAGTCAGTCTTTATTCCAACATCTTATAAAGAAGAGGGGGCATTACAGTACTATGCATATACAATATTTCTATTAACAATTACAAATGTCAGGCGGCCATTATCAGTTCTTATGATAGGAACACTTTAGATTTTATCATTGTATATATTTTTTTTGCCACAGAGTTAGATTCCTGACAATATTTAGACATTGACTTAAAACTACCATACATGTATCTTCATAAAATACAGATTCCTAATGAAGCTGTGAAGTGTATACTTAGTGACAGTTTGGTCAACCAATTTTTCGTTGTTGTTTTCCTTTTTTTTTGGGGGGGGGGAGGAAGGGGATATACCTAATTTTCTTTTAAAACCAGTCTTCCTTCCCTCCTTTTGTGGTTAAAAACATAAAAATGAAGAAAAACTGCAGTAGACCTATGGCTCATACTGGACAAGTCCAACGCTCACCCAACCACACTTACTCATATACCCGTCCAGCCTATATTTACAGCAGTCCAAAATTATCAACCCAAAGATGCTACCTGGGATTTTACTCCACTCATCTGCAACTCTGTTGCCAAACCAGTACTTTTTCTATATCATTACTAAATATAAATGTCCAAGCTATTGCTTCAAGTCCTGTCTTGGTTAGATACTTTAAGATAAATGTAATAAACTCATTCTTGTTGTAATCCTTAGGTCCTCGCCTAGAATGCTACCCGCAACAGCAGACTACATCCTAGGTAGCTATTTACTGCCCGGGTCGTCTTGGTTTAAGTCGAACGCTCTAAACCTGATACGTTATATAGGTTATAATATACACCACTTTCCTTTGTACTCTCGTTGAAATATAAGTTAATATAGCCGAAAAAATATTTACTGATGTCACTGAAGACTAAACATCCTACTGGGTCAACCAATAAGAAATATATCTCATGCATAGAGTAAACCTTACAAATAATAATAAAGTACACTACAAAATGTATAATATATTAAGTTGTAATATCTAACCTTAATAAACATCTGCATCTAACACTTCAAGTTCCAAAACTGATATGTCAATAAAAGATTGTCTGAGTATTTGTAGGTCACTTTCTAGGCATGTCATAACATTTACTACATCGATATGTATAAAGATATGAAGTAATATTTCCGCTCGAATTTATTTTCGAATGAAGTGTCGCTAGAGGTGGTAGGACCGTCCCCCCCAACCCCCCTCTCTTTTTCCCTATGTATGTTTTAACATGTCTTTTAACTCTTCGTAAAATAACGTAAAAAAAGGAGACTTGCAGCTTTTCCACCCACCTGACCTTCTTCCAGCTTATCATTGGCATTTTCGATAAGATAAAGTGATAATAACTTCCCTCCATTCCGTGTATGGCTTCTCGCCCTCCTGCCTCTGAGAGCATCAGTGCACGCTAACTTTCGCCAGTGGCGGCAAGTTCCGGCCTGCTGCTGTTACGGTCTTGCTTAGCACTCATTTACATAGCGGATTCCCACGCTCCGTTTTCTTTGATGACCCTTCGTGGTAAGCTCCATGAGTTTCTTTAGGCTTTGGGCATATATACAAATTATTTTTACAATATTATTGAGGGCCCGCGAATGCTGTGGATACGTAAAACGTTCATTATGTAGATTTCGCCTAGGATAAACCCAGCAAGGTCAGTCAGAGTGACTTGCCTCCAGTGGCTCCCTAACATTGGGTAATTCGTTTTCATAATTTTAAAATTTTATTCACTTGTATTTATACTATTTACTATCGTAAATCTATATTACTTCTACCATATTGTGAATAAGGTTAAATTATAGTATGTTATATGCACACAGATAGATGTATCCGTCAGTGTATGTACACTGACCTTTCATTACTGTTTGCCAGTAATACAAGAATAAACAGCATCAACGTGGAACACACACCAACTTAGGCACATAAAGAAAATAGAATGGCCAAAAGTTTTGCCACGAGGATCATACCGGAACCGAAGTACACAAGTTACAAAGAAAAACCCTGCAAACTTAAGACACTAGAAGAATGGAGCGAGAGAGGAGACATGATCATAACATACAAAATACTTAAATGGCTTGTTCTCTCTTGCAACATTGCAAAGCTCCTGATGACACACTGAGAAATGTGAAAGTACTTGAGCTAAAGATTTCCACCCCTTCCCCGTGGCTTGTCTTGCATAGTTAAGATCGCCCGTCTGCGATTGTTTGCTATATATATTATATATATATATATATATATATATATATATATATATATAACCCCTGTGGTTTAGCGCTTCTATTTGATTATAATATATATATATATATATATATATATATATATATATATATATATATATATATATATATATATATATATATATATATATATAATGTCGTGGTGAATAGGTAAAACTGGTCAGTTAGCAAGAACTCATTTAAAATTAAGTCCTCTCTAAAAATTTCTCTTATACGTTTAAAGATATATTTTTTTCATTTATATTAATGTAAAAATTAATATTTTTGTACCAAAAGAACCGTAGAAAACTTACCTAACCTTATTATAACAAGAAATTTAATTTAGATTTATCTAATAAATATATTTTAGAGAAGTTTACAATAATTTAATAATAACCAAACACAATGAAATATATTTTTTTTTTTAGGTTCAGAATGATTTTTGCAAAATTATTGCATACACAAATTTTCGCTTGCCTTATTTGACAAGACGAGCGTTGCTATTTAAGCCAAAATAGCAAGTTTTACCTATTCGGCACGACATTATATATATATATATATATATATATGTATGTATATCTACATTACTTCTACCACTCACTCAGCACCTGGACCAGATTCATGGAATGCTTTATTTATAAAGCAGTGCAAAGTACCATTAGCAAGAGCCCTTAGTATTCTGTGGAGAAAGAGCTTAGATCTAGGTGAAATTCCAGAGGCCTTAAAGAGTGCAGACATAGCTCCTTTGCATAAGGGAGGTAGTAGAGCACTAGCTAAAAATTACAGACCAGTGCCCTCACTTCTCACATCATAAAAATCTTTGAAAGAGTGATGAGACGGCAGATTACAAAGTTCATGGACCAGCACAACCAACATAACCCGAACCAGCATGGCTTTAGAGCGGGTCGATCATGCCTGTCACAGCTGCTGAACCATTATGACAGAATTACGGAGGCATTGGAGGACGACCATAACGCAGATGTGATTTACACAGATTTTGCAAAGGCGTTTGACAAATGCGATCATGGAGTGATAGCGCACAAAATGAGGGCCATAGGCATTACGGGGAAGGTAGGCAGATGGATTTTTGAGTTCCTAACACAAAGAACACAAAAAGTAGTAGTGAACAGGGCAAGATCCAGCATCAGCGAGGTCAAAAGCTCAGTGCCCCAAGGCACTGTCCTGGCACCTCTGCTGTTTCTCATCCTCATAGCAGACATAGATAAAAACACCCAGCACACTTTTGTATCATCATTTGCAGATGACACTAAAATAAGCATGAAAGTCACTACGGTAGAGGACCCTGAAAAATTACAGGAGGACATAAGCAGGGTCTTCCAATGGGCAGTGGAGAACAACATGACGTTCAATGGTGATAAGTTTCAGCTGCTTAGGTATGGAAAAATGAAGAACTCAAAAGGAACACTATATACAAAACGCAAGAGGGTCACCACATAGAACGAAAGGAACACGTAAAGGACTTGGGAATAATTATGTCTGCTGATCTGTCGTTTAAAGACCATAACAAGACAAAGATCACAACAGCCAGGAAGATGACGGGGTGGGTATTGAGAACTTTCAAAACAAGGGAAATAATGCCGATGGTGACACTATTCAAATCGCTAGTGCTCCTCACTTAGAATACTGCTCAGTGCTGACGGCCCCGTTCAGGGCAGGAGAAATAGCAGAGCTGGAACAAATCCAGAGATCGTTTACGGCTCACATTGAGCCATTGAAACATCTAAATTATTGGGAACGCCTTCAAGTCTTGAACATGTACTCATTGGAGCGGAGGAGAGAGAGATACATGATAATATATACATGGAAAGTACTTGAGGGCCTGGTCCCAAATCTGCACACTGCCATAACAACATACTGGAGTGAGAGATATGGGAGAAAGTGTAAAATAAACCCAGTGAGGAGCAGGGGTGCGGTGGGGACAATACGGGAGCACTGTATTAACATCCGGGGTCCCAGACTATTCAACATCTTACCAGAAGATATCCGAAACACGGCTGGAACCAGTGTAGAAGCCTTCAAGAGGAAACTGGACAAATATCTTCACCAGGTGCCAGATCAACCAGGCTGTGATGGATATGTGGGGCAGCGGGCCTCCAGCAGCAACAGCCTGGTTGACCAGGCAAGCACCAGACGAGCCTGGCCCATGGCCGGGCTCAGAGAGTAGATACTCTCGAAACTCTTCAAAGGTATATCAAAGGTATAGTATGTTATTATACCGCTAGTGTGAAGCCTACAGCTGGTCAAGTATGTTCGGAGACTTGATAAGGTGTACTCTAGAAGTGTGCAAAAAGACTAGTTTCGGAGCTGAGGGAACCATAAAAAAGAGGCCAGTGAAAACGTGCGTACGATGTATAAGATACTCAGATAATTATATAGAGCGGATAAAGGTATACTGTTGGAAATGCGATGCGGAGGAACATCGATGGAATCTACAACAAAGGAATCACGGGGATGTTAGACAAAAAAAAAATACCTCTTCCTCTCTGGGTGGTTATACAGTATTTAGAATGAACTGGATTAGGCAATGGTAGAAACAAACATCTCGCACAGTATCAGGAGTTATCCTAGGTAACTTACACACGCTGTTGTGTAAGACAATTGTAATCACGCAAAGATTGTATAATTGTACCTTAATAAACTTAATCATGGCCCAAGAAGCCAGGAACCAATAATGACGATCGATTGTAATTTAAAGACCCCTCAAGGGAGGTTCCTTGATGCTGGTGAGGGGGCTCTTGATCTAGAGAATTGGACCTGTGTTCCAATTCCCTGAATTAAGCCTGAATGTCTTCCATCCCCCCACAGGCGCTGTATAATCCCTACATGTTTAGCGCTACCCCTTAATAATAATAATAATAATACAATTTAAGAGGGGAGGACTAGGATCAAGACTTCAGCAAACACACCTTGATCAGTCAACATACACACGAGCGTTGAGACAATAGCTGGAGGGAGCACTCCAGATTTATTCAGCAAAATTAACTACAATATTAAGCTATAATGTATAATATTTATATTTTAGAGCTAAAGTTATTTATGCACTCTAAGAATAGTGTGCAAGGCAAAGGAGGTGCGGGTGTTGAAGGTACGAGAGGGAGCTAGCGAGAGTATCCGGTTAGGTAGGGAGGTTGGGATATTGAAGAGGGAGGGGGCGGAGCTGGGATGTCCTGGATGGAGGGGGAAGGGAAGGCAGTGATGGGGTACTGGGATTTGGTGGTGGGTGAGGGATTAGTAGGGGTCTCGGGTGAGGGATGAGTAGGGGTCTCACCAGAGTTGATCATTCTGTATGGGGGATGGAAGGGGAGATAGTGGTGGAGGGCTGTTTACTGCATGGGGTATAGATACAGTAATGTTGGTGATGATGAGTTGGCGAGGCCTTGAGTGTGAATGATGATGGTGTGGAGGAATGTTTAAGATTGTAGTGGAGGGAGGTACAAAGCTTACTTCAGCGCAGAATGATTGACACCACCACCACCACCCAACACCACAACCTCCCAACACCACTCTTCTCACTCCCTTTAGTCATACTCTAGCATGCCGCTCTCCTACATCCTCTGAGAATGCTGTGCCTATGTTCAGTCAGCATGCTGTGATGGTATGCTGTTTTTGTTTAGTATACGCGTTTTATATAGTGTAATACGCTGCATTAGCATAGTGGGTTACGCAGTTCTCGTACGATCTGCCTTTATACTTCTGTGATTATACTACCTAGTAACACTAATCGGATATACCGTCAGTATAGTTTACTGTGAAACGCGTTCTCTTCTGATATACTTAATCAGTATTCTGGTATAACCGAGACGTCATGTGGTGGTATGCTGCGTTATATTGATAATCGGCCTTGCTGCAGCCTTTGGCCACTTCGGGTAAGTAGCTTTGCTGTAATGTCAGTAATAACAGAAAATTGAACCCTCCAATGTAATAGTTATACTCGAAGCCTTAAAAAAAAAAAAAAAGACCACGTACATCTCTCTGTACACGCACACTGGCAACCAGGAGACCACTGGGAGAAAGTTTCTTTTTGAGTTTCCTACTTAGTCCTAAGGCTGGGGTTGGCCTGGGAGGGTAGTGAAGCAGATAAATGTAGTATTTAATCACTAGGCAAGAGATCCAGGGAGAGGCGGAGAGAAAGATGGGGTGGGCTAGTCACGACAACAGTAGCTCGGGTCTTCTGGTTGTGAGCTTTCAGCTCAGAAGCAATATACATAGGTTCGTTTCTCAAGCAGGGCGAGACGTATGGGCAAATGTTACACCCACTTTCCCCGTTCACCTGGCAATAAGTGCATAACTGAGCGTTAGTAGATTGTTGTGGATCAAATCCTGATGCGTAGGATAGATCCGGGCTGAAATAGGATAGACATTCATGAACTCAGATCTAAGGTGGGCTGGCAAGTGTGTGCGTGTGCGTTCGTCCGTCCCAAGTAAATGTGGGCACAGCAGTATCAATAGTCACAGAAACAACAGTTGTAGTAGCAATATCCCCAGTTGTACAGGGTGTTTCACTCGTAGGAGGCCCCGAGTTATCGTTTACATAATATACAAACAACACAGCTGCAACTACGGGAGTGGCAAAGTCGGGGCCTCCTACGAGTGAAACACCCCTTATTAGTAGTAGAAGAAGCTATCCAATGGCACTTCCTGGGAGTTTATTCCACTTTTCTGCAGCTCTATTGCCAAACCAGTACTTCTCAGTATCCTTTCTAAATTTAAATTTCTCCAACTGGAATTCATTGCTGCGAGTTCTGCCTTTGTTAGATATTTTCAGCTCGTTATTTATATCCCCTTTATTAATTCCTCTTTACCACTTGTATACTTCAGTCATATCTCCCTTAATGTTATGCCTTTAAAAAGAGTGCAAGTTCAAGGCTTTCAACCTATTTTCGTAGGAAAGGCTTCTAATACATGGAATCAACTTCTTCATCCTTCTCTATATATATTCGAGCGCATTTATGTCCCGCCCGTAATATGGAGACCAGAACTGAGCAGCATAATCTAAATGAAGACTCGCCAAAGATACACAAGTTGAAGTATAACCTTAGGACTTCTATTATTTACACTCTTGATATAAAGTCAAGACGTCTGAGCTTTATTGCAAACACTTATGCATTGTTGTTCTGGCTTTAAATTTCTACAAACTGTTGCACATGTCTTACTTATCATGCTATAAAATAGATTGTATCCAATAAATTCCTGAGTTTGGTTCTAGGTTGCATTTCGTTAGGTTGCATTGAGACGAGATTAACTTTAAAATTCGTGAATATTATTGCAGCCGCATTTCGAGAAGGTGTAACCTTGTTAGGAACAGGTTCAGCTTTGGATATGAAAACGTACTGCTGACCGTAGTGAAGAAAATACACAGGTGCAGAAGCTTTTATTGTGACAAAGTTTCAATCTACACAGAGAGAAGGTTGTCACAATAAAAGCCTGATGTGCGCCGGTCTTGTTTCATGGTTTACCCTGCTACTGCAGGAAGCCAAGAGTAGAAGATGCAGCTGGTTAAGATAGACAAGCATTGCTCCCGACCGGGGAAAGTGGCTGTGGCCTTGTGCTACCTCCCATAAATTGTATCACTCTTGTATATATACCAAAACTTTCTAGTCATTAAAGAATCTTATAGCGTGTAAGCCTCTAAGAGTGAGAACGTCTTTTTCTAATTGAGGTTAATAATGTAAATGGTAGTCTGTTACATGTCACCTTGCTTCCTAGACCTTGATTGTGGGAATTGATAAGGTCTTTTCTGACTGTCCGAGGAAGTCTGTTGGTTATATATTATACCATGTCCTACTTACCCTTGAGTAACGTTTAGTAATGCAGTGTTTTATTTCTTTTATTGGTTAAATTAATGAAGTAAGCTACTCAATCCACGTCTTGTTTTTGCAAACCTGCGAATGAAACTGCCTTCTCTCGTTTGTATCTTATTGCTGAATTACAAATGACGTAACTCTCCAGACCCCATACAGTGATTGTTTACTTTATTAATAACGTCATGACCCATCACGCTGTTTATTGGAGGAATATGTTATGACGTCAGGTGCGAACAGGTGGGCGATTATGTGAAGGGGTTGTTTTTGTCACCTGCTGAAAGTGTCAACTAGTTTCACCTTTGTCCTTCATTGTGCTTGTCTGTTATTCATGTTCCAGTTTTGCGTTTTTTTTTTTTTTTGTCAAAAACTTGTGTTCACTGCTTATAATAGCTTCGTTACTTCTATCTCTTTAGGTGGAACATATTCTGGCAAGATTTTATTGAGGATTTAATCTTATTATTAACTTTTAAGAATAAATGTTCACATTATTTGCCTATAGTTTTGGTTCACTGTTGTGAGGTTAATTATTTCTTTAAACTTTTCCTAAGAGCCATTTTCTCGTTCAGTGTTTTGTCCTGATACATGGCCATAAGGACAAAATTATATCTACTCAGATTCTTTATAGGCCCTGACACAGTATGCACTTGCCAATTCACGCCGTGGTCAGGATTATCCGGAAGTGATTAACCATATCTACACCGACACACTATGTTGAGGCAAGTAGGTAAGTAAGTTTATTCAGGTATACACAAATACAGTTACATAGATTATCATACATAGCAGCATATGTGTAGAGAACCTAGGATAACCCAAAAAAGTCAGAGTGACATTTCCATTGGGGTCGGAGGTTGCTGTATCTAGTATGTTGCATAATAGTTTTGCTTCATCTGTTTCATGGACATTCCCAATGAGCAGTAAGCTTCATAGTTACACAGGACGTGTGAACCCAATATGGATCATTGGTGTAAAGTTCAGGTTAGGTCAGGGTTAGAGATCCCGCCACATCATCACAAATCTCACTATTTTTATTTTCGCAATATATTCTAGAACTTTGCTGGTTATTTCTTCAGCGCTACTTATGCTGATTGTCATTGAACTAAAGAGTCATATTGTTGTGGTTGCTGTGTTGGTGCTTGTATTGGTTGCTTAGTTTAATACAGTAAAATATTTTTAAAGATTTCTTAAATTCAGCCATGTGTCGCATATTTGATTCCGTGAGAAGTTAATAAACAAGAATGCTGGAGGACAAATCTTTAACACACACACACACATATATAGACGGGATCCATACATAGCTTCACGAAGAGGTACGATAAGGCTCTTGGAGCAGGGAGAGAGTGGACCTATTAGCGACCAGCGAAGAGGCGGGGCCAGGAGCTGTGGATCGACCCTTGCAACCACATACAAGTGAGTTTCCCTCCCTCTCTGCTATGGGCTAAGCCTCGTCACTAGACATACTCGACGTAAAATATTAGAGACTTTTATATAAAAGAATACGTAACTTATCGACGTAATATTTTTAGTTTATCATTATGTAGTAGTGTAGTGTAACTTTTTTTTTGTATAAGAAGTGAATGTTGCCAGAACGTCGCGTTGCAGGGCAGGGCAACAAGGTCGAGAGTCCCGTCCCTCACAGTGGCACCAGCGACACTATGGACGTGCGCAAGGCTGTTATGCGCAATGCTCACACCGCCTTAATCCGGATTTTGTTTCATTCACTTTATATTAACATTGTTATAACATTTATTTATTCTTTGAGATGAAAGACTAACGTTCCAAGCAGTTATTTATGTGTCTGCGCTTCAAATAAGATCGAGGGATAAGTATCTGAGGTCAGTCTGGGAATAATTGGAATTTGGGAATCCTGGAATTCGGTTCCAAGATTCAGCCTTATCACACTGTTTATCGTTTTATTGGGGTCGGAACTCTGCCGCAGTCTGCTTAAAAAAAAATCCTGGCCATACTAAGGTAAATTAGATCTTAAGTTTATATATATATAATATATATATTGCAAGTTGTACTTTTTTTCTTCATTATCTCTAAATGGTGTTGGTTGTTGGTATAGCCTACCTGGTATTTTTCCCCAATATGACTGCACTTTTTTTCTAAACCTTGTTGTTTGTGAGAGACTTAAGAGTGGTAATGTAAAAGTATATCACTTTCAAGATCACAACAGTGTCATTAACACAACCGCGAGCAAAACGATAGAATGGGGTAATGAGCTTCAGAACAAGAGATGCCTAGCCATTGACGGTCCACTGTAATTCACTTGTTCTCTCTAGGTTGGAATATTGTACGCCAACAACCCCTTTTAAGGCAGGTGAAATTGCAGATCTAGAGAATGTACTGGGACTTCACTGCACGTGTAAATTCGAAATGTACTCCAAGGATCGCAGGCGAGAAAGATGCATTATAATTTGCATTGGAAAATTCTAGAGGGTTTGATCCCAAACCTTTACACAAAAATCACTTCCTACGAAAGCGAGATTTACCGATGGTGCAAAATACCCCAATGGAAAGCAAGGGATCAAGACTTTTCAACATCTTACCTTCATGCATACAGGGGATTACCAACAGCTATCAGGCTGTCTTCAGAGAGAACTTGATAAGTTCAAGTCAATTCCTGATCAGCCGGGCTGTGGTTTGTATGTTGGACTTCGAGAAGCTAGCAGTGACAACCTGGTTGATCAGGCCTTATTCCACAAGGAGGCCTGGTCTGGGATTGAGCTGAGGGCGTTGATTCCCGAAAACATCCTTCAGGTATCATTCCTATGTTTATGGAAATGATTACAGGTGAGTGTATGTTGTGGAAGAATGGTAGGTTTGTGCTGTAGATTGTACAGGCGGTTGTAGTAGATGGAATAGGTGGCTGTGGTAGATAGTGCAGACAGGTATGGGAGATGGTACATTGAGATAAACACACGTGCTAAGCGATATTTTTGACGTAACAAAAAAAATCGTTTCTTAAAAAAAAAAAACGGTTAATGGCGATTAAAATGGGATTAATCCGTTACAGAAATTTATCTATCAAATTTTGAATGATTTTTCATAAACCTTGATGTAACGCAGCAAATTATTTGGCGCCTCCGCTGCAAAGATTTTCATAAATATGTGATTCATAAAGCGGGAATTATGTTTTGAGTGGTACCACCATGCTGAGTGTTATGGTGTTGACGGCAGATGTGGGTCACCCAGTGCTTAGCATTTGCGGCTGGACGCAGACATTGGTGTTTAACCGACCAACCCCGGTATCCAACCACCATTGACAAATTATTCTTTCATTGTTATATTTAACGAGTTAATCAAAATTAGTTATTGATGCTGACATACTTTTGTTGACTTGGTGTTGACCTCGTGTTTCTCTAGATTGTTCTGAAGCTAAAACATTTGATTTTAGCGAGATATTGAAGTGTCGCTGACCGTCGCTGGTAAACATAGATAAGAGTCATTCTTGTTTCAAAGGTTTTCCCAGTGTATTTTCTGCTTTTGTTTTTTTGGTCTCTGTTTAATTTATGGATGATGCTGTTGGAGCTCTTGTATGACTGAATATATGTAATAATTCTTTATCAATGTCATTGTACTTTTGTCAAAATTGGTTACATTATATTTTGGTTATCTTGATGTATATGACAGTTTACAAGGCTACATAAACTATTTACCGAACACACCCATCACGCAGGATGGTTTTCCTGTCCTATTCTACCACAGGATTATTTGTATACACGAGGTCATTCAGTGTCAGCCTTAGTTAGAGGCTACAATTTGGCGATGAGTGTTAAGTACTACGGTGTTCTACCGTGATCTTGGACTCTACTCGGAGTCTGGTATTTATTGGCTTTTATATGGGGTGGAAATTCTGCCATCTCATCGTAACTTTTTTTTTTTTTTTGACAAAATACCACCATTATGATTTTTTCATTTTTTTAGCACTCTTCGTTTCATTTATGATGAGGGTCAAGTTTCACCACCCACTCATTCCATGACACTGACCCATTTCGGATTAAAAGGCTGAGATCTTTTGGCCATTTTCATTTTTTTTTTCAAAGGAAGAATATGTCGCGCCATATATTGAAAATTGGACTATAGTTTTCTGACGGAAGTACTACTTTCATATGCTCTTCAATAAATGCCCAAAGATCTAAAGTCCTTCCCACTTGCTATGAATTTTGTCAATATTGGCTTGTTATATTTAGGGCTATGGGCATATTGTTATTGTTAATGCTTGTTGACGTTTTCTTCAGGGTAGTGAGCAAGCGAGTGTGTACTTGAGCAGCGAGGAGGAGGCAAACATGTGGGCCACAAAACTACGGGTCACAGCAGTCAGAAGATCCTTGCAGCTGGAGGGCCTCAATCTGGAGTGTGGCGCTGCAGGTGGGTGTGCATGACCTGTGGATGATTTGCGACTCGTCTGGGGAATTATGGCTCACCTAGGAGATTTGTGGCTTAACTGGGGGACTGTGACTTACCTGGGAACATTGTGATTAACCTGGGGGAGTTGTGGGTTATCTGACGGGGAAGCATGGAGTGATGATCTTGTGAATCACATGAGGGTAGGAGGTATGGGCCACCTGGGAGTGTGGTTCAGCTAGGAGTATGGAGGGCGTTTCTACCATAGTATATAGCGGGATATGTGTAGGGGAAGGGGCAAGCGTAGGTGGTATGTATGACAAGTGCACATGCACAGGTGTATCTCTCCAGCACGTACCTGCAACACCTGTCTTGTTTGTCACGTTTGCGTCACACCCACCTCCACTACTCACACTCTTTATCTTAATGCCTAGTGTATCTCCTTGAGTTAAATGACTTACGGGTTAATTTAAAAATAATATTGATATTGGACCCTAAACCCCTGTGACACATTCAGTTAGTACGTTGGGACTCGATTTTTGACCAGTAATAACGTGACACACGGTACTCGCTTAGCCAGGCGATAAAAAGGGAAGAATTCCACATGGGTTAAACACACACACACACAAAAAAAAATATTTTGAATTTTTCACCACTTTTTTTTTTTACCCTTTGTTAGATTAACCCACAATTAAGATTTGTAATACTTTATCAAAATCAAGAGGAACCGCTGCACTAGTAAGGGTGATACAGCGACAAGGGAATGAGAAGTAATCAGGCTTGATCCAAGGAAAGGGAGGATAATTCCATTTCTTTGGATCAAAAGCCCGTCAGCGTCAGTGCATCTCCACGGAAGGTGGACTTACATACTTATTTTGGATAGGGTTTATACAAGATTTCCGTTTTAACCTTAGTTTTTAATAACTGCTGATATAATTGAGTTTTATTCCCTTCCTTCATTTTAATGTTTTATTGTAAAAGAAACACTAAATAGTTTTAAAACCGCCGAGAAATTAAAAAAAAAACGAAACTAACATAATGTACAAACCTGTTAATCTTCAGGATATAATGCAGGATATATTCCATGACTTTTTAAGGCAAAACAAGTGGTCGCATGATTATGAAGTGCTCTTGATCCAACTAATAAGATCAACCATTTCCTTGGATAAAAGTGACCAGGAGGAAAGGTGTGACCAGAAAAAAAGGTGTGACCATGGTTATTAAGACCCATATCAGGACTATCCTGACGAATATTATAATAATATGAATTTCGTTCAAAGCGCTGCAATTCTGAAAAAATGAGTGAGTTCTCAGTGTTCATGCCTTCATCTTCCCCATAACAACTGCCTCCTCTTCCTCTTTATGTTGGCATTCACACCCTGAGTTTCCGTTTAATGTTATATTTATAGTTCTTTTAAACTTTAGTTTTTTTTTTTTAAAGAGTAATGAGCTTACTTTTAATTTTCTTTGTTCTACCCTACATTCTTTTAATTTGGATTGATATCCAAAAACACCTACTAGGATATGTGAACCTCTTGCCGCTCTCATTCCTTAGTAACCAATTAGCTGTTTTCCATGAAATCAAAGTTGCGTTTCTGGCCATTTTCTCTTCATGTTCATTACCTTTGTAACTTGTGAGCTCATTATCTTTGTAACTTGTGAGCTCATTATCTTTGTAACTTGTGAGTTCATTACCTTTGTAACTTGCTCAGCTATCAAAAGTTTGGGGTCCAGTCCCTGGACCCATTATGTATCTCTGTAATCTTTTGACTACCGCCCACAGGATGGGTATGGGGTGAATAATAAAGATATCAAACTAAACTATCTGTCAGTTGTGGGAAACTATACTCTCACGAGAAACTTACAAATGTCTTGTGGAATGATACCCCTTTTCCCTGTGAGGATTGTCAGCTCAATATGGTAGTCAAACCTTGTAATAAACTGCCCTACTTGTAAAATAGCATATAGACTTAACTTCCAACATCTTGATATCCCGACTCCCATTTCCTCAGGCACAGTATGACCCAACTACGGGTTTAGCGCTCTTCTATGAATGTAATAATAATCCTGTCACACAAACAGCCCTCCACATTTCTACCCTCTAATGCAAGATTACCATTCAACGCTGAATGACCGTACAGGTTTACTACGTTTTCTGAATGTAATTAATAATTCTTAATTAGCTGTACATTTTCTCATTATTCTTGTTCTGCTTAATTCGTAATCTGTACACTTTTTTTCTTACTCTACTTTTTTCAGTTTTTGCTTTATTATATATATTTTTCAATCTTTCGACCCTAGTATGCGTTTTTATCGCTCTTGCAATCACTTCTCTTCGTGTGTTTCTTGATATGTACATTATTTGTTTACCTTGCAGATTACCCATTCCCTGGGACTGAAGGGGACGCATGTGGGGACCTTTCTTCCTGCTCCTGCACCCCCTTGCATGAGGAAGAGGTGGAGGAGGAGGAGGAGGAGGAGGAAGATGAGGAAGAGCTTGCTAGGAAAGCTCTAAACACCGTATTCGACTTCCTCCACCCATGTTATTGTAATTCTCATATCTTTAAATGTCTTTTATCTTTCTTGTGTGTGCTTTTACTGTCACGTTCTTTGCAAGTTACTATGTGATCCTTCCCTCACTTGCTTCACGTCAGCTCGTGTCTTGTCAAGCCTTGCTGTGCTTACACTATCGCAAGACAATCACGATTCTCTCTTGAACTCTTCACATTTAAGAGCACAGAATAGTTTCTTCTCTTATGTTCTACTCTATTAGCAAAATTACGTTCTTACATTTTATGAAATTAGGTAAAAAATACATATATCCTAGTCCTGTTTTGATGGGAATCTAGGTTAGCGCAGTGCTAAACCCATTGGGGTCAATCAGCGCTTCTGCTAAACTTGGGTACCTATCATTTGTCTGAGCACTGAATAAGATTGTCTTCCTTATTTTATACTGTTGACTGTTACAGGCGAGCAGGACTACCCCGGCAGCGGAGACTCGTGTGAAGCAGAGAGTCAGGGGGAGGAGGACGAGGAGGGCGAAGGAGTGCATTGTGGGCCGCTGCTGCTGGAGACTTCTGCAGATAGTGTCGTCAGTCATGGTAGTGTGCGCCTCCGTCATCCCCATCGCCTCTGCCAAGAGAGTACCAGAGACGACGCCTCCAGGAGGGAGCTCCTCCAACAAATGTTGACCACAAAGTCGCTCCTGGAGAAGAAGCAGAAAAATCGGCGATCAGGGGTAAGTACATGGTGGTGGTCATCAGTGTACCGTTTTCAGAGTAATTAATTTTAAATGTTTTAAATAAATTTATTAAATTATATGTAGTAATGAAAAAAAAGTTTGGTTTTGCAACAAAAGTCCAACGATTTGTGTATTGTTAAAAACATTGAGGAGCGCTAGTAATTTCTTGCAGATAACCTTGAAATTTGTTTTTGTTTGCAAGATACACTGAAAAAGTTTAGCAATGACTGGCGGTTTATTTTGTAATTGATAGACGAAGGTAATAATCATTATTTTATGCAAATGATCATAAAATGAATTCAACTATAAATGTATAAAGAAAAAATATTTTATTATATCAGGCAGAGTAGAGGTACACTTTGTTAATGTTATCGTATTCATTTTATATCCCTGATGTCACGGTCACTCAGGGCAAGGTGAGACTATTGGTGAATCTTAAACCGGCTGCTTCTGTTCGCCCTCAATAAATAGGTACAGTACATTTGTTATGTTATCCTGGGTCAGTAACTCTAGTGGAATGTTTTCTTACAGGCTGGAGCGTGGATGGTGACAGCTGGGGAGGTAGCTAACGAGTACGACAGAGCTCAACATGAAGCACAGCAGTCAGCCCTAAGGAAGGTGGTCATTCTACGTCAACGCAAAAACTCCACAGCCATCAAGGTGTTACATTATTTAGAATTCCCTTTTTATAGTTAAAGGAGTATAGTCATACTCGTGATGTCCCTTTTCCAATGTTTACTTTGTCTTATGATTGTTTAAGGTTTCCAGTTGTTATAACACACCCGACCTCTTCTTGGATCCCAGTTCAACATCCTATCGCTGCTGTTAGGTGCCCTTTCGGCACCGCTTTTTTCTTTTATTATTTTGGTCATTTGTTCTTCCTGTTGGTTTATATTTTTCCTCTCTTCATCAACGAGAGTAGTTAGTGTTTAGTAAGTAATATTTCTAGTTTCTCTGCATCAGTACGTCATACTACCGTGGTCTATTCCAATTTTTGTCTAACATATGTTGTGAATTTAGATAATCTTACCATCCAAAACTTTGTAAGTTATTTTAAAGTTTGTTAGTTGCTTAAAATGTGCAAGTTTCTCATTGTTTTATTTGTGAGTTTTTTTTAATGCTCTCTGTAATTACTCCCGGTTGCCTTAATTTGATGTTAAGAAGATCGTGTAACACAATCCGTATCCTTCACAATGAAGCACTGAATAACCTTTGTGTCTAGAAGACTATGATATTCCCTTTGAGCACTAAACCCTTATGAGTCACACAGCGCTTGTGTAATATTTAATCAGATTTGATCCCATATAGGTACATTTTGTCAAGACAGACAATATATATACACTGTGAGCACTCTCGGCTATTTTGTATGCCTAGTTGCCCACAGTTATTCAAAATTCGCAGAATTCACCACGTGGAGGTGGCTGCTCTTTTTCTATGGGTCTACAACTTTCCGTGAAAATGTATTCTACATGTGATCTTTTGTCACTTTCTCATATTAACCTAAGGTTGCACCTAATAACATTACGGTTACCATTTATTTGTCGTACGAGTTCAGCTCATCTAGATCTTGTTTCCTGTTTCTCATTTTTTTTTGAATGAATAGGTGGCCATCAACTTAATAAAGGTTTTTACTAGTGGTTTACGCAGTACAGCACCTTCACCCTCCTCCTCATGACCCAAGAATTTTGTCAGGTCTGGTTGCCTTAGACGTGTCCAGTCTGCGTAGCAACAACTTGACGTCATCCTCTGTTGTGCTGGTGTTATCCAGTCCTGTTGGTAGGTTCTTTTTTTTCTTTTGTCTAACATTGTTTCCCTTTCCTTAATTACCTGTTAAGCCTTAATCTAAACCTGCTTGTTACTCCTTCCTTCGATTTACCAACAACCTGATTGTTCATAACCGGCCGCGCTTGAGGAACGGAGGATGAAGCTACCAACTTCTTGCGCTGAATCACCCACACTGGTTTAACGCTTTATAGGAATAATAATCTCCCTTCTAAAGTACTTGCACTTAGTTGTTTATCATCTATTGTTTAATGAGGCTGAGTAGTAGTAGTTTCTGTGCTGCTTTCTCTACGAAGGCTTGACTTAAATTATAAGTTCACAAGTCTGCCGTAGTATGTATATATATATATATATATATATATATATATATATATATATATATATATATATATATATATATATATATATATATATATATATACACTATATATACACACAAAATATTTAACTGTCGTCAGAAGGCCTGAAAGTGTGTTGGTTGTGCTACAGATGGCGACTAGTAAGGTACATGTGCAACACACAAGTATCTTTTTGATATTAGGTATCTATCTGTATTTATAATATGTTACAGATGGCGACGTTGGAGAGGCAGCAGTCGTCGAAGAAGAAGAGGAAGCGGATGTGACAGTGCAGCTGGAGGCGCTGAGAACGAGGCTTTCATCCCTGGACACCCAGCTGAAGGAGAGCGAACAGGACACTGAAAGGATGCTGCAGGACCTCGAGCACAGGCGCAATCAGGAGCTGCACCTCATCCAGGATCTAGGTGAGATTCGCTTCACTGGAGCAAGGACCTAGGTGACATCACCTTACCTGAGGCAAGAATCTAGGTGGGATCCCACTAGAGTAAGGATCTAAATAGGATCCCCCAAATTCATGGATCTAGATAGGATACCCTTTTAAGCAAGGAGCTAGATGGAATCCCTTTGAGCAATAATCCAGATGAAATTCCCTTGAACAAGGATTTATATGGGATCCTCCTTGAGGGAGGACAAGACCTCAGGGATTTCTCTACCATCTCTACTCCTTCCAATGAATAACCCACATGGGTTTAACGCTTTATATATTACTACTACCACCTACTGCAACTATGACTAAAAATTATAATATTAATACTAATAATTATTTCCGAGGTCATTGTTTTCTCCCAGTAAAAAGTGAACTTGCAGAAAACTAACATTATTCGATTCTTCGGTATATTTGCTTCCTTAGTAAGGTATACTTTTCCGACTATGCTTTTATTTCATCAATGGCATAGAATAATTTATAATGAGATGTGTTTCGTTCGCTGCATTATCTGAGTGTGAGTGTGTGTGTGGGAGGGGGTTAAATCACATAATGCAAGCCCCCGGAAACTAATACCACAATCAAAACATTTGCCAATTTCATTTATTCAGTGAAATTGGCAAACTAAGAGTTGACACACTTTTAACAAACTCCGAACTTTTTTCAAGATACACCAGCATTCTCAAGTTAATGCACGGAAATACTGGAGGGAGAAAAATAATTGCAACAACCTCCTCCACTTTATCCTCTTTTGTGGATGTGCAGGTAATATTTATGCTGTAATGTAGATCACAGTAAATAATATTGCATACAGTTGCTAAATCAGCGTTTTAATGGATTATTGCTTCCTTGATTTATCAAGTCTTGTTTTCAACGTTTCTTGTGATATTTTTTTTAATTTTGGAGGCTCGAGTAGAGTTTCTTGACCTGAAGTTTGCATTATTGTGTTACAAGAAAGTGAGTTGTTGTTCATTGAGTTTTAACTTAAATATATGTGTTATTTTTCAAGAGATGTCTTACCTTCTCTCCTTCAGATCAAATTTCTTTGTAGGCCCTAACAAGAGAGAGACTGTAATGACAATATAGTTACTGTAATATTCATGAAAAATGCTAAACTTGCCTGGATATATACATCGAAAAATATGTATATTTGTTTATATATTTTTTTTCCAACAAGTCGGCCGTCTCCCACCGAGGCAGGGTGACCCAAAAAGAAAGAAAATCCCCAAAAAGAAAATACTTTCATCATCATTCAACACTTTCACCCCACTCACACACAATCACTGTCTTTGCAGAGGCGCTCAGATACGACAGCTGAGAATATCTCTCCCAACTATACTATACTAGTTTATTTTAATCCATATTTTAGAAATTTCTTTGGCGAACAGTTTACATGTAGCCTTAATGACCTGCGTGTAGTCGATAGCTTTTAAATGCAACTAGCCTAAACCGGTAATGGTTATACAACGCCTGGGAAATTGGAGTAAATCTGGTTTGATCCGAAGAAGTGAAGGGTAGCTCCAATTCCTTGGATCAGGGTCCTTTCAACAGCGTTAAGGGGATGCATAGTTAGCCCTGAACAGAGATGTGCTTGTCCGTTTTCTCTCATATTAGTACGTTTTCTCTTGATACTTCCCGTCAAGGTAGGTGCCTAGATATTGGGAACGGACTCTTGATCCAAGTTGGTAAATAAGGTAAGTAAGTTTATTCATGTATACACAAATACAATTTACAAAAGTTCAGTTATGCAGGTTTTGGGTGATAGCAATTATTTTACATATATGTATGTACAAATTACCTAGGATAAACCCAACTTAAATGCCTCCCATTCCCTAAGCACTAAATTAGTCTTATGAATTGAGTCTTTAGTTTTCCGATTAAAAAATATGTGTTATGTACCGAGTGTTGTGACTGCTGCAGGCTGCGTGGATGAGGACCTCGGGCATGTGACCAGGTGTGGCAGTGAGGACACCAGCCTCCTCAAGGGTTCTCGTGGAGGTTCACTCAAAGGTTCTTCTCATGGAGGTTCACTCAAGAGCTCTCATGGCAGCACACTCATGGGCTCCCTCCCCTCCATCGTCGTCTCGTCCGGCGAAAGAAAATCGCCAGAAAAAATCTTTGGGATTAAGGTACGTTTTATTATATATTTTTATTTGTATTCCTAACAGAAGTGTACACACAAATTATTTCTTTTAAATGTGAAGTGGTAGGGGACAATACTCAAGGATTGCAAGGAGAAAGCCTAAGTTTTTCTCCATGAAACACTTCAAAATCAAGGGTGCCTAGATGCTGGCGAATGATTCTTGATCCGATGAACTTGTTCCACTCTTTTTGTATCAAACCTGATTAATTCTCATTTCCTAGGCGCTGTATGACCTACAGGTTTAGCGTTTCCTGAATATAATACATCCCCCCCCCTCTATCTTCAAGGGTACCTTGACGCCGGTGATGGGCTCTAATCCAGGGAAATGAACCTACCCTCCACTTTCTTGGATCAAATCTTCTTGCCTTCCATTCTCCTGGCTGTGTGACCTATACGTGCTTAGCGCGTCTATAAATGTGATACTCTCACTTCCTTACCCCTTCTTTACAAACTCCCAGATGGACCATCCTGAGAGATGGTACTGTAATTCTCAAGTAATTGTAACTCCAAGTCAGCTGGAATGAAACATGAGAAGTTCCCGTAGCTGTTGAATCCTTAATACCCAATGGAAATAAGTCACTCTGTCTGACTTTTTTGGGTTATCCTAGGTTTTCTACACATATGCTGCTATGTATGATAATCTATGTAACTATTTGTGTATACCTGAATAAACTTACCTATTTCTAGCTACAGGAGCAAACCTATGCTTGCTTAATATATTCACTATATAATTTCTTTTAAATTAGAATGTTTAGTGGTTGTAGGACTCAGTTTATTCCATTATTTTACTATTATTTGTGAGGAAAGATTTCCTAGTATACTTTCGGTTCAATTTTTGTTCCTGATATACATTTGTGGCCTCTTGGCATCTTTGTTGACAGTACAAAAACAATATCGTCTATTCTTTCATATTCTTTTAAAACATTTTATATATTTTTTCCCATTAGCTAGCGTGGGCATCTTTAGTGTTTTCAGCCTTTCTTAACTCACTTTTAGTTGTGTGATCCATTTTGTAGCTCATTCGACTATTTATATTTATCCACTTTTTTAAAGTGTGGACCCACATAGTTGTATATACTAATACATATATATGCTAATATGTCCATCCATATATCTGAAAGCTATTTTATACCTAGTGTAGCATACAAGTTTCACAATATTATTTATATGATTCGGGTTACAGTTGTCACAATCTGTATTCTTTGTGGTCAGATTTCACTTTTTTTTATTTCCACAGTATGGCATTATAAATTCCATCACTCTTTCCTCAATTTATCAAGGTCATTTTGCAGTGTTATTTTGTTTATTACACCAAATTTTTGCATTATCCACGAACAAATTAATAGTTATTTATTCCTTCCGGTTTATCATATAAATTAACATTATAGTGGCACCCCACTCATAACATTTCCCCAAGATGACTTTTTCTTATCACTTTGCATTTTCCTCTCAAGCAGAATGTTTCTCGTTCATTATAATAGTTTACTTTTATTCCTCCTGTGCTTTGAAGTTTCTAAATTAGTTTCCCATGAGGAACGCTATCAAAAGCTATATTAATGGAATATACTACTTGACAATGACTGCAATGCCCCATTGACGTCTTCCAGCACACAGGCTTAGATTTCAACACCATGTATGAAACGCATCCTGTGTGATGGATTATGACAAGGAAACATAGGCAGTTTTTGTTCCCCATTGTCTAAAGGTAACAGCTAATTTTGCAACAACAACAAAAATGCCGTTTTACCCTCTTCCTGGTTTTACTTACTCCCCCTCCTACGTCCCCACATCATAGTAACCACTGCTACAACCGATATTGTAGCTATTATAGAGAATACTGTAGTTACTCTGTTTTATATACTAGTTGCAGTGACTGAACAAAAAGAATACATTGCAAACTTTTGTTTCCATAACATAATGATACAGAATATGGAAGTCACACTGCTGGTGTATCTAATTTTGTTTAAAAAAAATACTTGCAGGTGGGAGGATTTGAAGGTCGACTGAAGGGGCGTAACCCACTACATTTCCTGGATCTGAAGCTTCGGGTGTCCCGACGCCACAAGAGTAGTGAATGTCTGACCACAGCCGCCACTCACACCCCAGACAGGTCGTAAGTATTCCCCAGACAGGTCGTACCAATGCCAGATGAGTCTTATGTTCCACCCTCAGATAGGTCGTGAATGATGCCCTTAGACAAGTTGCAGGTACCCATCCCCCAGACATATCGTATCAACCCCCTTCCCCGTGGTATAGGTGTTCTTAAACTACACATTTAGTGGTTGGTAATCCCCCTTCAAGCATAAGATATCTAAAACAGACCCCTGACTGTCTTCAAGAGGAAACCCGATAGATTCCTCAAAACAGTTCCTGATCAGCCGGGTTGTTTTGCTTACGTTGGAGTGCGGGCGGCAGGCACTAAAGCATAGGCCATCAGGAGGCCTGGGTGGGGGAGGAGGGGTGGTGTCTGGGGCAGGGGTGGGGGCCGGGGGGGGCAGTGACCTCTGGAAAGGATTCCAGGTAAATTCCAAGTAATGTGTTGTATAATGTGACCCCTTCAACGTTAATTGATGCTGGAGATGGGGCTCTTTATCCAAGGGATTGGAGACTTCCAAGTCCTTGAATATAGCCTGAATGCCTATTTCCCCAGGGGGCTGCATGACCCCTACGGGTTTGGGCTTCCCTATGATAATACCATAATCTGAATAAAACACTGCTGCCTCTTTCACCGAAGACCTGGAACAATCACATAATATTAATTAGCGAAAATAAATCCCCCATTTCCAGTTATTTCCCCACTAAAAAGACACCTTAGTGTCCCCTAAAAGTCACACCTTAGTGTGGAAAGGTCACCATTGCAAAGCTGCTTTCAAAAAATAGTGCGACCCTGGAAATGCTCTCCAACAAAAACGCTTCGCTCTTCCACCCTACACACAAGTGATATTTTTCATTAAGAATGATATATTTTTATTTTTTGACCAATTACTTACAAAATTCGCCTAACCTAACTTGAAGCTAAATTCTACTGTGTATCATACTTCAGTTTAAATTTATTTAATATTGTTTCAAATCTTACTAGCTTATTTTGACAAGGCTTTTAAAAGAGTTAATTTATTGCCTAAGTATTGATTCTTTGCAGTGTCGCGTGTGGGTATCGCCATTTTGTCAGCTTTTTGTCTGCGTGCTTGCACCTCATTTGATGTAATTTTAAAGAATTATATTGATTTTCTCCTATATTTTATATTTTTATTCGCCGACAGTCTCAGCAGCACGCCAGCCAACGTGTCCAGCAGTGACAGCAGTGACGAGGAGCTTTACCATCACAAGCACAGCAGCAGCAGCAGCAGCATCATGAGGAACTACCAGTGATCAGGACTGAGATCAGCAAGGAGGCTCTGCAGGAGATTGAGGCCTTTAAAGAGCTGATCCAACGCTACTTCTCCACACATCCTCGCCACGACAGCATCACTGCCCACTCGCATGAGATTATCCTGTAGCACCCAATAAGTAGGGATATACTGCGTATATTAGAATTTAGAGTTCCTGTAGCAGCTGGAAAGATTTTGTAGTACTGTAGCAACAAAATGTAGCTTCTACGGCCATCCTAGTGATCTCTTTTAATAATAATTATAATAATGTAGAGTTCGTTGGGTGGCCTGGATAGATTTTGTAGTAGTAGTATTAACGGAATGTAGAAGCTCCTGTAGTAGTCATAGGGAGCTCTTGTAGCAGTAAAGAGACAACTCTTGTAGTATTCTGTAAATATATTGTAGTAACAGAATGTAGGGACTACTGTAACAGTCCTTGGAATCATTTGTGGTGGCAGAAGAATGGCCATCTGGAAGCTGCCGTCCATGGCTAGTAGTAGTATAGAGGATGTCACTAGCATGGAAGCCATGGGCTGGAGTCTGTGTTTGAGAGAGGCGAGCATTGATGGCACATTAAATTATATAGCCCTACAGCATATGATTATAGGAAGTTCATGGATAGCAAGTTCGACAGGAATTAAGAGATGAAAATAGAACAGTTCAAATGGTGGGAAAGAGAGAGAGAGAGAGAGAGAGAGGAAGGAGGGGTGAGAGAGTAGTGGCCCGGTCTCAGACCAGGTCGGTCGGTGGGTCAGGTCAGGCTGTTTGTGCTAACTTCACCACAACCAGTAAGCCGGGTCACCATCTGGAGAAGACCCGGGCCGGATGTACCGGCGAATCAACTACAATATACACCACAACCTGGTTATCAGGTGTCTCGCATCTTGGAGACAGATACTGGCATGTGGGAAAATTTCCCTTATGTGATGCCAGCGTGGTGAAAATGTTGAGTCTTCTCTATTGGATTTATTGCACCCGTACTTTTTTATTTGGGATATTTTGCACTGTCTGCTATGACTCGTGTTTTTGTAACGGGTTATTTCAGCATGCTGGTGGGCATTTATACCCTATGACATTTATACCTTACATATATAAAGTATCATGACTTCATAATACACTATATTATGATTGAGGGTTTCTGGTCACTGCTTTTTGGTTATTTGTGTAGCTGAGAAGGTCTGGCTTAAGTTTGGATCTCTCACTCCACCTCCATCTGGCCTCTAACAGAAGACTGTTGCTGACTAGACCACTCGTTCGATGAATAACAGTTTGAAGGGAATTTCAGTGTCTGCAAAACCTCCATCATCTGAGGCTAAAACAAACACATACTGATTCTCTTCAAATTTGAAGAGTCTTTTATCTAAGATCCCTCTTTTGACCTAAAACAATACCCAGAGATGTGTGCTCACACGTGTGTATATTATTAAAATGTGGAATATGGGCTCCATTCAGTCAATATAGACAGAAAAGAGTTGGCGACAACTTAGTCTGAATAGTCATAACTTTTTTGTCACCTTACCCAAGAATATATAACATATTGCGGATGTCTTTCCTTTGTTTAAATAATTATTTAATGAAATATAAAATCTCCTGGCTTTCAAGTACATATTGCTAATACACATTATTTACTTAATTGCATGTCAAGTTAAAGTAACTCACCTATACTGACAAGTCAGTAATGTGAAGCATTTCGAGGACAAGTGTACAGGTGGTCCTAGAGTTAATCACCTCGTGAAACCTAAATCGAAACCATATTTTGCCTGCTAAGGAGTTACGCCCACGTTTCTTAGAGAAGTTTTATAGCAAGATCTATTAAGAAGTCAGACCTAGAGAGCCACGTTATGACGTGTTTGCGTGCTTTGTCAAGAAAGTGAGTTTTGTCGGGTCTTTGTGACTTAAAGATATTTTAAATCTATCCGTCTCTAAGATTGGTTGATCCAACAAAGTTAAAAAATGTTACTTGTATATACACGTAACATGTATGTTATTTGCTACTTGTGTAGGTTACCTATGTATGTTATTATTAGGTAGAGAATAAAGCAGGTGATATTCACTGCATATATGTAATGTTTTTTTTTTTAAAGTTAACTACAATGCATGGGTTAATTTTTCAATCTATTTATCGTGGTGTGGTACATATTTTAGTTCTCTACTGATGATGATCAGGGTTGTGGAGGAGGTTTTGAAGGTTCCTTAATAACATTATGAATCGCGTTAGCTTTTCATTTGTTGTTCTCAAAAGCATTCGAATCCTATTTCGAACTAACATTTTTACGAAGCCTTGATCAGCAAGTGTGAACCTGTCAGGTCTTGATCCTTCATTGGAAGGTGAGCTGGTGCCGGTTAGAGGTTCTTGATCCACGAAAATAATGCCACCCCTCCACTTCCTCGGTGGAAGATACGGTTTTGCTCTTAAACTTGAATATAACTGCCTAGAGTGTTGCCCAGGTGAGATGGTGCGACGTTAGAGTGGCAGAAGAGGAAATCACCAACAGTTTGTCACCACCACCATCAGAATTACCAACATCGAACCCACCTCCACCGCCTACATTAACGTCAGAAGCACCACCAACACCAGCATCAACATCAGAATCACCACCAACATCAGAATCACCACCATCAGAATTACCAACATCGAACCCACCTCCACCGCCTGCATTAACGTCAGAAGCACCACCAACACCAGGACCAACATCAGAAGCACCACCAACACCAGCACCAACATCAAAGCACCACCACAAGCACCTGTACCAACATCAGAAGCACCACCAACACCTGCACCAATATTTCTGACTGTATTCACGGTAGCAGGAACACTAACAACAAAGAGAAGGCAGCACCTAACACCAACAACAACAAAGAGAAGGCAGCACCTAACACCAACAACAAAGAGAAGGCAGCACCTAACACCAACAACAACAACAAGAGAAGGCAGCACCTAACACTTGAAACATTTCTGTGATATCTTATCTCCTTTTTACCTGTTTTCTCTCCCTCCTTCCCTGTCAGCTGTTCTTCATGTTGCCGTCCTCTCTTCCCCTCCCCTGTCCCCTGCTCTTATTACTGCTTCTATCTCAATCCTTCTTTTCTTCCTTTTCCCTTGCCGTCTCTTCCTGTCCCCTGTTTACTGCTTGCTATTTATCTATCTTATTACCTCACCCTCTCCTCATCCCCCTATTCTCTCATTGCCTGTCTACTTTTATTGCTTCTCTCTACTGCCACTTGCACTCTTGTTACCTCTTTTCCTTACTGTACTTCCTGTTCACGTATGTTTTTTTTGTCTTGTTCTCTCCTTTTTATCTTTTCCTTGTTTTCTGCGTGTGGTAAAATTGACCTGTAGTGTGTTTTTTATGCTCATTCAATAAACTTCTCAAGTACTTGAATTTTATTTAGTACAGAAAGGAAGGCAGAATATAAGTAGGTAGAGATAGGTAAGTAGTGTAATTAGTAGGTAGGTAATGGGTGGGAGAGAGAGAGAGATAAAGGGGAAGAAGAAGAGGAATGAATTACTGTAAGACGCTACCTGAAGTATTGCATCACCTTTGTCGTGTGGGTCTTGGGAGAGATATATAGGAGGTCAAAGATACTCCTTGTTGGATGGTTACGGTATATTTACAGTGAGTCAAGGAGAGTCCAGCACACCTTCTGTCTCGCCGTAGGTCAACGTAGTGAGGCAGTCTGCCTATGATAGGCGTGCACATGCGTGAGCTCTGACGTCAGCAGGGTACCGTGACGTCACAGCAAAGGACCAGTTTATAAAGATACACTAAACAAGTGTATATATGATACTGACACGACACCTTAGTTAAATTAGGTACGTAGCTGGCACGTACCCGACATACACTATAACAGTAGTAATGTTTACTTCTCTCCAGGAAAATAAATATATTAGGTTAAAATATTACTTTACTATTAATTTTCAATTTATCATCATTGATGTCTTACTCGGCATTCCCCATCATGTGTATCTGTATGAAGAGTATTTATTTTGCATATGTTAACGTGTTATTTAATTTGTTATAGTATATAATATATATATGAAAATTTACATGGATGTATTCAGTGAACACGACTATATTTTTTTGTAAATAGTATTCCAACTAATAAATAAAAGTTCAAAAAGTCTTAAAATTGTTAGTGTTACCTTTATGCAATTTGCTGCATTTTGATAATTAAATATGTATATATATTCAGGTGCAGTTCAGAAGTTTAGATTTTTACAATTGTCTTGCTTAGTAACGTAAGTGTAAATTACTTAGGATAATCCAGCCAAGTCTGACAGTGGTTCATTTTCATCGGGGTCCTTGCTCCATGGCCCCCTTTTTAAATTCAAATTAAATTTCAGATTATTTTACAAAGAAAGTCCATAGGATGCACAGCACTGCGGGCAAACTTAGACTAGTATTAAGACTTGTTCTTCACCTATCATGTGTAGGCAGCACTAGGATTGCGTGCGTGGGCAGTAGTAGGTGCGTGTGTGGGTAGGAGTGTAAGGACATGTATTAGCTGCCTACAAATCCGGATCTTTGAAGGTTACCAGATCTCTGACACGGTGCGAGACTGAGAGTCCTGGAGGGAAGATAGGATTGGGAGGCGGGGAGGGAAGAAACCAGGAAGGGATGGCAGGGGAAGGAGAGGAGGGGATGGGAGGAGAATGGGAAGGGGAAGAGTTGAGGACGGGGGAAATTTGGGGCCAGGGGGCGAGTGAGGTGGGCAGAGGGATCAATACCAAAGACAGTCACGGCCAAGGGCCACGGGAGTGGCAGTGACTGGAAGGGCTTGTTACTGCATGGCAAGGTCTTGTTACTGAATAGCAAGGTCTTGTTACTGCATGGAAAGGTCCTGTTACTGCATGACAAGGTCCTGTTGCTGCCTGGTAAGGTCCTGTTGCTGTATGATAGGGTCCTGTTGCTGCCTGGTAAGGTCCTGTTGCTGCCTGGTAAGGTCCTGTTGCTGCCTGGTAAGGTCCTGTTGCTGCCTGGTAAGGTCCTGTTGCTGCCTGGTAGGGTCCTGTTGCTACCTTACAAGATTATGTTAATGTTTGGTAATCTCTCAGGAAGGGCTCTTTATCGAATGAATTGGAGCTCCTTGCCCTCTTCCTTGGATTAGACCGTGAACATAATTATCCACTATGATTATATATAATGATAGTGGATTATTATTTTTTGGCTTACGTATAATTCTACGTAACACAGAAAGCTCTTCACGGCATTCTATATGAGTAAGGCCTGTGTCTGGAGGGTGTCACAGGAAAACAAAAATGGCAGAACAAAAAGGTTAGGCTAGGCTAGATTAAGTTAGGTTAAGCTAAGCTAGATTGTTAGGTTATGTTTGCCTATACTCTCTAACTACAAGCAGAAGTGATTTTTTTTCCTGGATTAGTCTTGAGACTCGTACTTCCTCCTGACGAGTAAAACAATCTTCACGACAGTAGAGGGACGGGATGAAGGCGATGAGGGTGGGAATAGGGAGAAAGGGAAAGAGGGGATGATGAATAACAGATAAGGAAGAGTAATTACTAAAAATAGGGGATGAAAAAGAATAGTGGATGAGGAAGAAAAAAGGAGAAAGAATGTAGGACCAGGAAGAGGGGCTGAAGAAAGGATAAGGAGGAAGAGGGGATAAAGAAAGGATAATGAGGAAGAGGGGATAAAGAAGAAAAGATAAGGAGGAAGAGGGGATAAAGAAAGGATAAGGAGGAAGAGGGGATAAAGAAAGGATAAGGAGGAAGAGGGGATAAAGAAAGGATAAGGAGGAAGAGGGGATAAAGAAAGGATAAGGAGGAAGAGGGGATAAAGAAAGGATAAGGAGGAAGGGGATAAAGAAAAGGATAAGGAGGAAGAGGGATAAAGAAAGGATAAGGAGGAAGAGGGGATAAAGAAAGGATAAGGAGGAAGAGGGGATAAAGAAAGGATAAGGAGGAAGATGAGGGGATAAAGAAAAAGGATAAGGAGGAAGAGGGGATAAAGAAAAGGATAAGGAGGAAGAGGGATAAAGAAAAAGGATAAGGAGGAAGAGGGGATAAAGAAAAAAGGATAAGGAGGAAGAGGGGATAAAGAAAAAAGGATAAGGAGGAAGAGGGGATAAAGAAAAAAGGATAAGGAGGAAGAGAGGATAAAGAAAAAAGGATAAGGAGGAAGAGGGGATAAAGAAAAAAGGATAAGGAGGAAGAGGGGATAAAGAAAAAAGGATAAGGAGGAAGAGGGGATAAAGAAAAAAGGATAAGGAGGAAGAGGGGATAAAGAAAAAAGGATAAGGAGGAAGAGGGGATAAAGAAAAAAGGATAAGGAGGAAGAGAGGATAAAGAAAAAAGAATAAGGAGGAAGAGGGGATAAAGAAAAAAGGATAAGGAGGAAGAGAGGATAAAGAAAAAAGGATAAGGAGGAAGAGGGGATAAAAAAGAAAGGACAAGGAGAAAGAAGGGATGAGGTAACGAGGGTGTGAGGGGTAAGGAAGAGAATCCAGAGAGAAGAGAAGGGTGTGGTCCTCGTCCGTGAGGGGGAGGGGAAGGGGTAGGGGAAGGGGGAGGAGAACTCTGGCAGGCAGCAGCCCCCCCCACAACACACCCCTGAAAATGGTGGGGCGAGGATTGTAAACTCTTGGTGAAAGAAGGCGTAGGAACCGGCGATAATGACGAGAGAAAAATGAGGACGTATGTATGTATCTAGTACAGTATATATGTCGTGTCGAATGGGTAAAACTTGCGATTTTGGCTTAAATAGCAACGTTCTTTTTGCCGAATAAGGCAAGCGAAAATTTGTGTATGCAATAATTTCACAAAAATCATTCTGAACCTAACGAAGAAAATATTTCATTGTGTTTGTTTATTATTAAATTATTGTAAACTTATCTAAAACATAGTTAGTTGGATTAGGCTAAATTAAATTGCGCTTATTATAACAAGGTTATGTAAGTTTTCTAAGGTTCTTTTAGTACAAAATTATTATTTTTTACATTAACATAAATGAATTTTTTTTATCTTTAAACGTATAAGAGAATTTATAAAGGACTTAATTTTAAATGAGTTCTTGCTAATTGACCAATTTTACCTATTCGGCACATGGTGTGTGTGTGTGTGTGTGTATATAATAATAATAATCTTTTAAAAGGGTTTGTAGGGAGTCTAGATTGAAAAAAACTAAAACATTCTGAACAGAATACTTATTTTATTTTAAAGCAGTTGAAAGATACTGTCAACATAGTTATTACTAGGACTTATAAAGGACTAGGTTAGTTATATTAAATCTAATTATCTTAATAAGGTCAGTAATATTTTAAATTATTTTTCCAAGTATAGATTGTTGAAGGTTAGGATTTTTTGCGAGGTATTTATAATATACAGTACGAGTATTTTCTGATATGCATATGGAAAAGTATTAATTTCCTTGAATTGCTTAATATCGAGCAAATACGCATGGTCTTAATTAAGTTAGTACCCAAATATGTCAAAGAGTTACTATCAATGTAAAGGGAAACAATGGGATAGCTAGCAGGTCGCAGGGGAGCAGCGCCCCCCCTCCCTCAACTTATTCGACACCTTTTTTTGCCGCCATCTTTTTACAGTTGTACTTGTAAAACTAGTTTTATTGTTTTGAGTTCATATATGAAATAACATGCATACTTGTTGTAGGTATCATGCCTCAAAAACTGTCTTAACATTTATAATGAATTTAAAATTATTTTATTTGGCTGAGTGCTCGCTGCTCCTCAATAGGGAAGTCATATTTTTCGTCAGTCATTTTTGGTACCCCTCAAAATTTTTGACTGCCTGAAATGCACCGCATGCTAGTGGCTTTCTTTTGTACCTAACAATATTTTATTACATATAAGCTACGTTACCTGTATACTGCAGAAAAATAAATTTATTATTTTTATTATTTATAAGCCTGGCTTCGGGCCAGGTTGTAGTTGTGTTAGTCTTTATAGTGATGGGAATACTAGCGATGACCATTGTTATTATAGGTGGTTACTCTAGATGGTAGTGGGAAGTGGCGGGAATTGTTTTTATTTGTTAATTATTAAACAAAATAATTTACACCCGTGTTCTCTTGTTGTGATGGCGGGAGGTAGCGTGGTGGTGATGGTTCTAGTAGTTGTAATATATTAGTTGTATGGTGGTAGGACTATTGGTGATGGTGCTCATGGTAGTGATGGATGGTGGTAGTATTAGTAATAGATGGATGATGGTGGTAGTAGTAATAGTGGTGGGTGGTGGTAGCAGTGCTGAGGGTAAAGAAAATTGTTGACAGTGGTTGGTTACCAGGTCAGACACTCAGAACCTTCCTGTATTTTCCTCTCGACTGGGAATGCGGAAGCCCATTAGTTCTTAAAACCCACTGTGATGGCCCATTAAACTACCATGGATCATTAAACCCAGCATGGTGAAGCATTTAACCACCATGAGCCAATAAACCCACTGTGAACCATTAAGCCACCATAGCCCATTAAACCATCATGGGCCATAAAACCCACCGGTGTCCATTAAACCCGCCATGGCGCTGATATAATTATGATCCGTGACTGGTATTTAATAATCCGGTCCCCCGGGTCACCTAAGTAGTCCAACCCCTGGGTAATCTGACCTCCCAGGTCACCTGAGGGAAGGAAGTAATTACATCTTCCAATGTAAAATGACTTCCGTTTATTTTCCTCCTGTTTGTCACGATACTGAGGCTTGAGTCAGGTCACTGGGGTCAGGTCACCGGTGCTGATGTTACACTACTCGGGTGTCATATTTAACTTTGTTTTCGGTGTCATTTCGGTACCAACTTAGACTCCAACATGTGTCATAACTGTAATGGGATACACACGTCGCCTTGTACGTTTATTTAGTGGGAAAAATTCTCTGTAAGACATCTGAGAACTTGAGGACGGAGGTGCGTAGGTGTCGGTGATGCAATTTCCAGCCTGACTAGACCTTTCATGGTGGCGGGGTAGTGAGGGTGGCGAGTGTTGACGCTAGTGGTGGTTATTATTAATCGTAGTAATGACGCTATAAGTAATAAACACTTGGAATCACTATTTAACACGTGTAAAGCGTATGCAGCTCCAGCATGGAGGACCCCACATAACATTAACTAAAGGAAGTAGAGATTTGCCATGTGAACCAGGGTGTGTGTGGGGGTGGGGCAGATTTTGACGGTATAAACTAGTTCATACATGAACGCTGTAGAACATAAGAATAGAGGAAACAAACCATACCACGGGTGGGGTTAGAACCCGCGATCAGTGTCTCAAAACTCCACACCGACGCGTTAGCAGTAGGCTTACATGCTCGTACTAGACACGGCCTACCGTCCACCAAATACTCCCATTCGTGTACCTAATTTTAAAGTCTCAAAGAGTATTTGTTACAAGCACGCTGCTTGGCAGTTTACTTCCCTTACTACAACTTTATTACATAAGAAAAAAGGAACACTGCATCAGGCCTACTGGCCCATGCGAGGCAGGTCCAAGTCACTTACCGGCTTAAGCCACTGACCCAATCTAGTCAGGTCCAGGTAATCCTTCTGTCTTCTTCACAACATTATGGGTTCAGTCACATTAGTCACTTGAAAGATGAGAACTGGTGTCGAGAACTATAAATCATCTTCCTCAGACTCTTGAGTGATAGTTTGTCTGTATGTCTGTCTCTCTGTCTCTCTGTCTCTCTGTCTCTCTGTCTCTCTGTCTCTCTGTCTCTCTGTCTCTCTGTCTCTGTCTGTCTGTCTCTCTCTCTCTCTCTCTCTCTCTCTCTCTCTCTCTCTCTCTCTCTCTCTCTCTCTCTCTCTCTCTCTCTCTCTAAGTGTCTATCGAATAGTGCCTTTGGCAACTAATAATTAACACATGCAGCCCAATGTGACCTTCCCGTGCCCATTTCCACACACATACCCCCACACACACCACAACTCCCCACACACACACACGCAACCCCCCTTCCCACACAGCCTGGTTGATTTGGCACCTGACTTCTACAGATGTCCTAGCAGTGTTTCTGATATCTTTTGGTAAGACGTTGATTAGTCTGGGGCTACGAATGTTGATAGTGTTCTTTTATTGTGCCTACGGTGCCCCTGCTTTCACTGGGTTTATTTTACACTTCCTCCCATATCTCCCTCTTCGGTAGATTATTTTATGGATTTATTTTTTAACGATTTACAATTTTTGCATTAAGAACAGTATATTACAAATGTATTAAGTGCTACACACGGGAAACTTTTATTAAGAAGCTCCAAAATAAAAGTTCTCCATTCGTTGCAAATGCTTCTATTTTATACATTTAAGTACAGTGTTATAGGCATAGCGGTAATAAACTTTTAACCTAGGATAGCCCAATATAGCCAAATGCTTTATTTGCATTGGGTAAATGATGATAGTATTTGATGTAACTTGTGTGGTCTAGGTGAGAGTTAATGTAGGCGAGAGGGCAACTACTCGTCTGGTCCAGCTGCTCTCTTTATAAGGACACGCCAGCATTGTCTTTCTTTTTTTTTTTACTTTTTCTGATTTATTCAGGTGCTTAGTTGCTAGCGTGGAGGCGGTGAATGTTGTCCGCCGACGACACTGTCTTTGGAAAGGTGCTTGTGACCACAAATGGTCCGTCAGTGGTAGTACTGTCTGGTTCAAGGATATCACTTCACCACCTTCATGTGTTTCTCTACCCTACATGTAAATATTACTCTTTTTTCTTCCTGCTCTCTATAATGCTTTAGTAAACTTTGTGTAAATTAACAATATTATGAGCATTTTATTCTGTAGCGTATTGTTATACTACAGAGTATCTAGAATGTTTTGTAGTAGAAAAGAATAATGAGAATGAGAGATTAGGAACACAGTAAAAAATTAAGATAATTTACAACTTAGAGACAGTTCTTTATTTAGATTGCCGTGTCCTATTGCAATTGTAAATTGTGTCTATATTTAGAAGGGAATTATATATACAAACGTTAAAATTTTGAAGAGAAAAACTGACGGTGTTGAATATGGTCTTGATAAATAGGTATACAAATAACATTTTATGATGACTTAACCTAGCTATCCTTAAATGCATCAATAAGTATTTAAATCAACTACCACGTTTAGTTGAAGACTTGCAAGAAAAGTATAACGTTTTGTAACAAGGATAAACATATAGGTAACTTGAAAGAGGAGAGGTAACATTAAAGTGGGCGTGGGTGTGGGTAGTGCGGGCGTAAGCTTGGGTGATGGACCAGTCAGTCGAGGGTCTCACCGCCCACAATACAAGTGACGTCAGCAAGGCTAGGCATTTCCTACAACGCTGTGTCAACTCTGACTTCCCCTCAAGTGCTGTACTCACAATTGCAAATGTTTTTATCCCAAAGTTGACCTTATTGAACACTTAGACTTAAAAATAAGCATTAGATAAAATTGTGACACTGGGTATGTTAACCTCTGGTGCGGTCAGCTAGAAGCCACTTTCACTTCCCCAGATCAACTCGAACCCTCAGTGGGCAATATTGCTCTCTACTATGCCATCTGCACCATTATACTCTCTTATTTTTGAAACGTGACGTATTCTTGTCTTGAGTCCCGGGCACATCGATTTAGATTTGTTAAAATAATGTTTTGGAAGGATAAAAAATAAAGTATTGCAATGTGTTCCCGAGCAATTGCTTAATATGTTATGATAATGACGGAGTTTAAACAGCTGGGGTTTAGCGCTATCCCTTTAAAAATCCCTTTAAACACTGGTTACATCATCAGTGTTTAAAGTTCAAGCAAATTTACTGTTTTTAACTTTAAACGAAAGCCCCAAATATGTAGGTCCGCTGTCCGCCACCAATGATAATAGCTAATAGTATAAGACATCAGGAACATTGCTGGTCGTTTGTGCCTGAGAGAGAGAGAAATGCATGGTAATGAGATAACTATGTTAAGTACTTGGATAAGGCGATAACATTACTGAACGGATAACGCGATGAGATTAGATAAAATTAACGGATGACTAATGTTGGTGCAACAAGATAATCACTAGGTGTTTTGACTGTAGAGTTTAAACTTGCAAGGCTCCGAGGTCTATCCAGGCCAGTGGTGGGGTCCAGTCCCTGGACCAATTATGTGCCTCCGTGATTCTTTAACTGCCACCCACAGGATGGGTGCGGAATGTATAGCAAAGATGGATATGCTAAAAATAATTTTTTTTCCTGGTATCGAGGATAGTTCTTGACATAACGAAGAATAGCGATGATAAAATGAGATGAACTAATGTGATTTTCCGAATAACTAATGAAATGTGTGTTCCAGTCATGCAGGCATGGGTTAATGCGTTGTTTCAATTAAAGACCCTTGAGAGTCGTTCAGCATCGAAGCAAGACAGACACGCATTTAAAGAAGCCATACTCAATCAGAATCTACAGCCTCGTCATACTGTGAGGCTTGTAAATTCTTGGCGGTCCTACACCTTTTGTCTGCCCTGGATAAAAGGTTCACTCCTGTGTTTTTGCGGCGCTAGGCGCCTCTGCTGTTCCCTCAGATATCTACCCCTTCCCATGTAAATTCTATAATTTGGACTCCAGATGTCTTAGATAATCTCTCATTCAAGGAGCATAATGATGTTTTCGCAGCCGCGAGGAATATGATAGGTTGAATAACTAGAACTTTAAAAACGAGAAGTCAAGCTACTGATTCCTTCTAGGCTGGAATATTTTTGTATACAAACGGCCTCTTCAAGGCAGGCAGACTTGTAGAACTAGAGAATGTATATAGAATATTGACAGCTCAAATTACCTCAATCAAATATTTAAATTACTGGCGTCACTTGAAGTTCCTCGAACGTAAGCGAGAAAGATGCATTATAATCTACACCTGGAGAACTTAGTCCCAAATCTACACACCGAAATCTCTCCATATGCAAGCAAGAGGCTTGGTAGATTGTGCAATATACTTCCAATGAAAAGTAGGGGCACCATTAGTACACGGAAAGAGAATTCAGTAAGTGAAAAGGGGACCACGGCTTTTCAACATCCTCTCTTTAAAGGTGCATAAGGAGAATTACCAACAAACCGTAGCTGTCTTAAAGAGGAATCTATAAGTTCCTGATCAGTCGGGCTGTGGTGCATACGTTGAACCGCGAGCGGTGGGTACCAACAGCATGATCATCAGGGCAACAACCAGGAGGCCTGGTCTGGGACCAGGCTGCGGGGACAGTGACTCCCAGAAGAGACTACAGATAACATACTGCACCGACCTAACTTCCCCTTTCACACTTGCCTTTTTCTTCACGCTCCTTGCCGTTTGGAGTTGTATGACCCCCTTGGGTTTAGTACTTGTAAAAATAATTGCTTTGTTCATATGTTCTTTTGTTTTCGGATGTAATGTTTTAAAATAATGTCCTGCCCATTACATGCTTTGGTTTATTAATATTTAATAATAATAAAGAGCATATTTCTACCTTCGTGCATGAGTATAAAAATTTGATCATCAGGCAAGTTTTGTATCTATTTAATATTTTATTAATAATTTTAATGGCTCTGGTTTTTTTATCAGGAAGTCAATACAGTAATTCCTACAGCTTTCCGCGTTAATTTTCTACTCGAGTGAGAGCGTGTGAACGCATTCAACCCAATCACTCCAGCTGTCTCGAATACATGGCGAACCGCAACCGGCGTTGTAACTGCACGGAGACTGCACCGTAAATGTCACTGACGCATGAGCAGGTAAGATGACTCTTGGTTCTGTAGTCAGTGTAGCAAACTAGGTGAGATGGCATGGTCATATATTCCTCTTTTATTATTATTAAAGCAAGCATTTAGAACCCATGCACAAGTGTTATAGACCCTAATAAACCATGTTCTGGAATTTAAACCCAATACTGGGATTTAAATGTGTGCTTATATACCGTCCACCACCAAGGGTGGGAGACGGCCACAACATGAATAAAAAAATTGGGATATAAACCAAATCGTTTGTCACTCAAACGTAAAAAGATTTATTTTATATTCATTAGAAGTGCTAAACCCGTTAGGGCCTGGGGAATGGTACGCAATTAGGTTTAATCCAAGGAAGGGGAGGGATAGCTCCAATTCATCAGATCTAAAACCCTTCACCAGCATCGACCTCCCTTGAAAGGAAAAAAAAAAGAGGAGCACTACAGTAAGCCTGGTTTTTTTTTTAAATCTTAAATTGAACCTCCTAGCACTCAAAATCTTAAAACCAAACGCTCAATAGTTGTTTAACTTCAAGACTAAGAAGAATCTGAGTACTTCGAATAATGTTGAAAGCGACAATCAAGAAAGTTAACTTCTTAACCTGGTGCCTAACACTAACCCAAGACCTTAAATTTATCACATAGAACCTTAACACAGCACGGAAAGCCTTCAGACCCAGCATGTGGGAAGGCTGCGGACGCTGTGTAGTGTGACGTGACAGATGAGTTCAGGGTCACCTCCGCCCCACACAAGAGAGAAGTGCGTCTGCCTTTTTGTGTGAGAGGGGAAATTTTTGCTTTCACCGGGAAAAAATGCGTTGTCTTCTACTGCAGGTGCTGACACGTGTTGGTGGGGAGTAGATGGGGTGGCATACAGGTGTGTGTTGGGGGAGTTGATGGGGTGGCATACAGGTGTGTGTGTGTGGATGGGGGGAGGTGGGCCGGCACAGGTCACGGAGAAAGCTGCTTCAGTGAGTGTTTTCTTATTCAAGCTCGGCACGTTCCCCAGCTAATTCCCATCAATTTTCTTTGAGAAATCTTCAAGACAAATAGAGAAGAGGTAGAAAGACATACAGCGAGCAGGCAGGCACAGAATGCAGGTAGATAGGCACAGAGGGCATATCAACATGCAGACAGAAACAGGCACACATAATAAAGTGGCAGACAGGCAGAAATTACTGAAGCAAACAGGCAGATGGGAGTACAAAGCAGCGACTTAACACCTTTCTGTCTATATCGAAATTGTGTTGTGAAGGACTAAACTACTGTGTTTTACGTTATTTACGTCGAGACAGATGCCAAAAAAATATATATGGAGTTTTATAATGGATATTTTCTACTGTACGATTTAATTGCGGCCATTATTGGATCAACAAGTGAATGTATTGATATTTGATCACATTTAATTTATTATTTTATTTATTTATTATTTTATTTATTTATTATTATTATTATTATTAGTAGTAGTAGCAGCAGCAGCAGCAGCAGCAGCAGCAGCAGAGTGAGGGATAGTTTCTGATCACTAGTGAAAGTTAGAATACAAGAAGCAATTGTTGGAAACGAGATTACATATAGAGAAAGTCACGAGGATGCTTACGTGTGGTGTGAATTTAGGAATGTAATTTGTGAAGTAGTGGTTTGTTGTTACACGATGGTGGGTGTAGGAGGAAAGAAGAAAAATCATTGGAATGATGCTGAAATTGGCTTTGCATAGTATAAAGATGAGGTCAAGAAGGGTGGAGTGCAAAAAAAAAAAAGAGAAAAATAAATAATTGATAAGATATTATCGGCAAATTTTGTGAGGAATGAGAAACCGTATGAGTCATCATCGCATCATCTCCGTGCACTTCTGGAAGGACCGTCATAGGATAGAGAATCGTAAGAAAAAGCCAGTCAGTGTTGGCTAGGTTAGGGGAGGGTAGACTACGTCAACTTTTTTCAATTGTGACTTTATGTGACTGTTTTACTCTTGATATTTTTTTTTTTGCCTGTGATTTGTTTCCCCATGATTCGGAAAAATAAATAGCTGTGATGTATTTGATGGTGATTGTTTTCATCCGTGGATCATCTTGCCTTGGTGAGAAATAACCGATGTGAAGACAGTTATATATATATATATATATATATATATATATATATATATATATATATATATATATATATATATATATATATATATATATATATATATACACGTATATATATATATATACGTATATATATATATATATATATATATATATATATATATATATATATATATATACACGTATATATATATAACGTAATATATATATATAACGTATATATATATATAAAGTATATATATATATATACACGTATATATATATATACACGTATATATATATATATATACACGTATATATATATATATATATATATATATATATATATATATATATATATATATATATATATATATATATATATACGTATGTATAATATAGTACTGCGAACTTTGATGCAGAATGTGCAGGTTAGAATCCTGCTCTGGACTGAGAGATCATGTTTGTAAACAATCTCGTCCCTTTGCGTTAAGCATTATTTTTAATCAATGTTCGTTGATTTTTATTTAAAGTGAAGAAAGCGAGGAAGGAAATACCTCCCCCCCCTCTCCTCCGCCATCATGAAGTGAAAGTTCTCTTGCAGGCTCTTGCCTCTGGAGGGCCGTGACACCCACAGTGTTAAAATAACAAAATCTTTTCGCAGATGTTTATCTCTTGCAGATAACATTACCTGAACACGTCATAACACTTACCACGACTTTTTGAACAATGTTAAATATTTACGTGAATAATTACTCAGTGGGGACAAGGTGGTGGCAAGACGCAGCAGCACTACTCCACACTCGAATATGTTTTGTATTGTATGATAACTGGTTGAAACTCTTGAGAGAGAGAGAGAGAGAGAGAGAGAGAGAGAGAGAGAGAGAAAGAGAAAGAGAAAGAAAGAAAACTAGCTTCCTGGCATTGTACAGTCACCCGTTAATCAGTCGCTTAGTACACAGGTACCTAAAATTTAATTTACTTTTATTTGTTTACTATCGCGTTAACTTGTAATTGTTATTTGCTTATGTTCTCTCATGTTGTCACGTCTTTCCTTTCAAGGGAGGTGTCCTGATGCTGGTGAAGGGATCGTGATCCAAGGAATTGAAGCTACTCACTCCTTCCCAGTATCAGATCCTCAGAGGTGTTTGACATTTACGGATTTAGCTGTGCAAAATAGTAATAATAATTAATAATAATAATGTCTTTGTGGCATGTGGAGGAGAATCTCACTAGGTTGTGGTCTGACCTGTAAATGGCTCATGGTTCATGGTGGTAGATAGGGGGTGATCAGGGGGTGGTCGGGTGGGTGTTGTAGGGGTATATGAAAGTTGGTCGAAGTTGTTGTTGGAGGGTGATGGTGGTTGTGGGGTAAAGGGGTTGATGGTACTGATGTGGAGGTAGTAGTGGTGGTTTGGTCTGAAGGGGGTTATTGGTGGAAAGAGATGGTGGTGGTGGTGGTGAGGGGTTGGAGCGCCAAGGGTCCACGTGGGCCGCTGCTGTAGGGCTGTGACCTCAGGACTTGATTCACTCCCACCTTCTCCCGCACAGCCCTCTTCACCTCCCCCTCCCACATGCAGCCCCCTCCAATTACCTTCTTCCACACCTACATCCTCCCGCACGTATTCCCTTCCTCTACATTTAGCCCCCTCCCTCATCTGTCCCACTCCCACACGTAGCCCACTCCCACCTTTCTCAGCAACCACAAGATTACGGGTTTGATTCTCAGGCACAAAGGAAAAAGTATGGACAAATTTCCTTACACCCCCGCTGCCCCTACCCAACTAACAGTAAAAAGAGGTACATGTGCGTTAGCCAGCTTTTATGGGTCACACCAGAGATAGAACTATTCTTGTACATATGATTTAGAAAACTGCGGACCTCCTTGAAGTATTTCTCTCTCTGACGGAAGATGCAAAGCCAATCTGAATATTTAAGACAAAGGAGATTTGCCTGGAGTCTCTTCCGGAGGTCACTGCCCCCGCGGCCCGGTCCCAGACCAAGTCTCCTGGTTGCTGACCTGATCGATCAAGCTGTTAGTACCAGCCGCCTGCACTCCAATGAATGCACCACTGTATAAATAGTCCAATCAATTGAGTGGAGTTCAATCTAAAGGGATGTGGCTAGCAGCACACCACAGAGGGAGACAGGGGCCAGGGTCACTGAATAAGGTGGATCTAGTGGTAAACATGACAGACTATCACTTTAGGTCTCTCATTGTAAGGTGCCTTGTTGGTGAAGGGTTCTTGATCCAAGGAATTGGGATTACCCTTTCCTGTCTAGGATGAAGCCTGGCGCTTTACGAACCCTAAAGGTTTAATTAACGCCTACCATTGACTATATAATTTCGGAAATGCTACTGTAGGGACAAAGGAGCAGAAGTGACAGGGTCACAACGTTCGAGATACTCGGAGGTATCAGCAAGGTGGATGATGCTTTCAGTGAGTATAAAAAGTATGAGGGATCATAAATGATAGTCAGATACCACGATGAGTCAAATATATGTAAGACAGGAAGTCTTCAGCGTGAGGGGGAGGAACAAGACGAACACCCTGAGGGAGAGGGTAAGCAAGAGGAACACCCTGGGGAGAGGGTAAGCAAGAGGAACACCCTGGGGGAGAGGGTAAGCAAGATGAACACCATGGGGAGAGGGTAAGCAAGTGGAACACCCTGGGGAGAGGGTAAGCAAGAGGAACACCCTGGGGGAGAGGGTAAGCAAGAGGAACACCCTGGGGAGAAGGAAATACTATGAGCTTGAGTATGTGAGCAGATGGAGAAGGGCGAGCAAGTGGAACACCCCAGGGGAGAGGGTAAGCAAGTGGAACACCCTAGGGAAGGGAGGGTGAAGAGAACGTCTTCTTAGCATGAGGGGGTAAGTGGAACGTCCTGAGGGAGGATGGTAATGGCCTTGGCTAACTTTAACCTAAAGCCAAACTCATGGGAGTGAGGACACACGAGTAATGGATTGATGGTACAGAGGCGGGACCAGGAGCTGCAGCTTCGTCACCCACTAACACGTTTGAGTTGACAGAAAGTTAAGAGGCTGCAATAAACTCTTAAATTGAAACAAGACAATAACAATAATTATTGTAACACTTCCCTTTTCCCTTCTCCCTCCGTCTCTCTCTCTTTTTCTCTCATTCTCGTTCACACAGCATTGATAGCATCACATACTGTAAAAAACAGAAATTACGAGAATTGGTGAGTAGGAAGAATAGACAGGAGCTGCGTTACGGTAGTGGAGAGGACCACCACCCGTTGTTGTGCGAGTCCTGAGACAGTGGCGTCACAGGGAGGGGAAGTAGTGAGGTGAGGTCTGAGACCATGGAGTAACAGGGAGGGGAAGGAGTGAGGTGAAGCCTGGGGCCATGGCATCGCAGGTAGGGAAAGGGGCAAGCCGGTAAAGGAGAGAGGGTGAGCGGTGAGGCAGATGGACACCTGGTGGTCACCTGAGTATTGATCCAGGCGGGTGTTGGCTCCGTCTAACCTCGTCTGCATTATTGTTCTTAATTTTATTTTTAGTTGTCATGACACGACACAAGGTGCACCTCATGCACACGAAACTCACACGAGACGCGTGCGAGCATACATAACGCTGATATATATATATATATATATATATGTGTGTGTGTGGTGTGTCTAGTGCCGAATAGGTAAAACTGGTCAATTAGCACGAACTCACATAAAATTGTCCTTTCTAAAATTTTCTCTTGTACGTTTAAAGATATATATTTTTAATTTATGTTAATGTAAAAATTAATAATTTTGTACCAAAAGAACCTTAGAAAACTTACCTAACCTTATTATAACAAACGCAATTTAATTTAGCCTAATCCAACTAAGTATATTTTAAATAAGTTTACAATTTAATAATAAAAAACACAATGAAATATAATTTTTTCATTAGGTTCAGAATGATTTTTGCAAAATTATTGCATACACAAATTTTCGCCTGCCTTATTCGGCAAGAAGAGCGTTGCTATTTAAGCCAAAATACGCAAGTTTTACCTATTAGGCAAGACATTATATATCATACACTCACACTGTACACCATGTACGTCAGGCCCATATTGGAGTATGCAGCACCAGTATGGAACCCACATCTGGTCAAGCACGTCAGGAAATTAGAGAAAGGCGAAGGTTTGCAACAAGACTAGTTCCGGAGCTAAGGATATGTCCTACGGAGAGGTTAAGGGAAATCAACTTAACGACACTGGAGGACAGGAGGGATGAGGAGGGGACATGATAACGACTTATAAAATACTGAGAGGAATTGACAAGGTGGACAGGGACAGAATGTTTCAGAGATGGGACTCGGCAACAAGGGATCACAGCTGGAAGTTGAAAAAAAATCACATTGTTGTCAAGAAGTGGAACAGTATTAGAGAGTTTTGTAGTGGAGGCAGGATCCATATATAGCTTTAAGAAGAGGTACGATAAAGCTCTTGTAGCAGGGAGAGAGTGGATCTAGTAGCGACCAGCGAAGAGGCAGGGCCAGGAGCTATGAATCGAGCCCTGCAACCACATATAGGTGAGTACACACACACACACACACAAACCTAAGAATAGCGTTCCAATACCTCACTAAGGAATCGTTCAAGACTCTGTATACCATATACGTCAGGCCCATATTGGAGTATGCAGCACCAGTTTGGAACCCACACCTGGTCAAGCACGTCATGAAATTAGAGAAAGTGCAAAGGTTTGCAACAAGACTAGTCTCAGAGCTAAGGGGATTGTCCTACGAAGAAAGGTTAAGGGAAATCGGCCTGAGGACACTAGAGGACAAGAGGGTTAGGGGAGACATGATAACGACATATAAAATACTGCGAGGAATAGATAATCTGGACAGAGACAAGATGTTCCAGAGAGGGGACACAGAAACAAGGGGTCACAGTTGGAAGTTGAAGAGTCCTATGAGTCAAAGGGATGTTAGGAAGTATTTCTTCAGTCATAGAGTTGTCAGGAAGTGGAATAGCCTAGAAAGCGACGTAGTGGAGGCAGGAACCATACATAATTTTAAGACGAGGTTTGATAAAGCTCATGGAGCAGGGAGAGAGAGGACCTAGTAGCAATCAGTGAAGAGGCGGGGCCAGGAGCTATGAATCGACCCCTGCAACCACAAATAGGCGAGCTTCTGCTTCTGGAGGATTTGAAGACACTAAGAATGGTCAATCCCAACAATGTCAAGCTAATGAGGCTAGAGAAAGAACAAGCAAATAAAGAAGCTTCTTAAAGTCCAGAATGTTATCACAAGTCTGACTCCTTACATTAAATGAGTTAGATTATGAGGGACATTAAACGAGCAGTTTAACATTGGTAAAATAATTATGAATGGAATAAGGTCATGATTGGTAAAGTAATCATGAATGGGATAAGGTCATGATGAGGAAGATACTCAGAACATACACTGAAGGAAGGGAAAGTACCAAAACTATGGGACAAAAATATAAACTGAACACTCAAATAAAGCGATGAGTGTCATGAGCGAAACACCAGGAGAGAGGAGATTAACTTGGTTGGTAAGGTTTGTCAGGAAACAGGATAAGTATTTCCTGACGCTGGTCTTAGTCATGTGATGACCCGTAGCTGGAGCTTTTGGTCACCTAACCGAGGCCTTCCGCTGGTTTACCAGTCCACCACTTGGATCGGCCCGGTAAAGAGCTCTCAATCCAAAGAACTGGAGCTAGCCACTCTTTCTTTGATCAGTCTTGATCACCCCAATTCCCCAGGCTCTGTATGATCCCTACTGGTTCGGTTCTTTTCCATGAATATAATAATTCATAAAACATGGATGAAAATTTTGATATGAATCCCACGAGATCGAGGAATTCTTGTATAAATATATGAATGGTTATAAGGCGTGGACCAACAGCTTGGCCTCGCTGTCCCCATATTTATTTAGGCGGCTAGGATAAAGTGAGTACATACTTTGTGTGGTTGGAAGGCTCTTGCGTTGACTGTCACACTGGTTCCTTCACTGTTTGTCTGGTCTTCGTTTGTCTGCCTGTCTGTCTGTGTGTCTGCCTTTATGTCTACCATGTGCGTGGTCAAGGAGGCAGCGTGAGTATTGACTGTGGAGAGGGCCGCTACAAGTCATGAGTCATTTGCGAGTCAATGCCAAACACCACACACACTGGTCCTGGGACTTATTTCACTCGTGACCTTAATATTTCTCATTAAATTATTTTGTTTGCTTATTTGTCCCCGCTAATCCAAAATCTGAAAATATGCAGTCTCCCAAAAAACTCACAAGTCAGGTATTTCGTTAAAGGTTCCGTTACTTCAGGCATTGACAGTGTCCCAAATAAATTGTTTGATACCAAATATCTCCAATTTTTAGGTACCATCAGTCTCCCACGTTACGAATTCAGGAGATCGAATATCGCTTCTAAAGAACACCAACATACCTAACATGGAATCAGCGAGTTTGGAGGTCTCCTTCATTTACTAGTGTCCACGGACCAGACCAGTGATGTACTTCAAAGAAAAATCTCTGATTTTTGAATCACACAGCGCCAGGATTTATTCGATTTAGTTGAACTTTGTATCAGCTTCACTCTCACAATCTCTCCACACGGCCATGAGTTCATCATTTCGTGAAGTGTATGGAAAAGAGCGTTTTTACATAATTAGGGACACTATATCATCGTTGAGATGTGTCCATGTCCTGATCATAACTCCCAACATCTTTATCTACTACATCTTCGTAACAATTTAAGCAGTATTGGACCCTCAGTACAATTTACCTCAGAAAACTAATCATGCACACTTTTTTCCCTCATGTCCTCATCCATAGAGCTAAAGATTCCTTATATTTTTAAGTTTATAAGCCATCCAACAAAATAACCTCTTACGCTATACCACAACACCAAACTAAGAAAAGATGTCCTGGTCAATTTTTTTTTGTCCATTCCCCAGGCTCCGTATAACCCTACCGGTTTAGCTGTACTCTCGAATGTGCCAAGCAGACAGTACACAGACGTGCTCAAACACACAAGACGATCAAACAAAGCACGCGTGTCAAACAAAGCACACAGACGATGCGCTCAAACAAAGCACACAGACGATGCGCTCAAACAAAGCACACAGACGATGCGCTCAAACAAAGCACACAGACGATGCGCTCAAACAAAGCACACAGACGATGCGCTCAAACAAAGCACACAGACGATGCGCTCAAACAAAGCACACAGACGATGCGCTCAAACAAAGCACACAGACGATGCGCTCAAACAAAGCACACACGATGCGCTCAAACAAGCTAAGACGATGCTCAAACAAAGCATCGATGCGCTCAAAAGCTCCGAGATATTTGGGAAAGACCTTAAGTCGATCCTCAGTATGCGCTAAGAAATTGCTGGTAATTTATTTGTATCTTTTGCCACTCCTTTCTTCTCTTCTTTTCTTCTTTCCTTCTCTCTCTCTCTCTCTCTCTCTCTCTCTCTCTCTCTCTCTCTCTCTCTCTCTCTCTCTCTCTCTCTCTCTCTCTCTCTCTCTCTCTCTCTCTCTCTCTCTCTCTCTCTCTCTCTCTCTCTCTCTCTCTCTCTCTTTTCCTTCTCTCTCTCTCTCTCTCTCCCTCTCTCTCTCTCTCTCTCTCTCTCTCTCTCTCATCTCTCTTCTCTCTCTCTCTCTCTCTCTCTCTCTCTCTCTCTCTCTCTCTCTCTCTCTCTCTCTCTCTCTCTCTCTCTCTCTCTCTCTCTCTCTCTCTCTCTCTCTCTCTCTCTCTCTCTCTCTCTCTCTCTCTCTCTCTCTCTCTCTCTCTCTCTCTCTCTCTCTCTCTCTCTCTCTCTCTCTCTCTCTTTTCTCTTCTCTCTCTCTCTCTCTCTCTCTCTCTCTCTCTCTCTCTCTCTCTCTCTCTCTCTCTCTCTCTCTCTCTCTCTCTCTCTCTCTCTCTCTCTCTCTCTCTCTCCACACACACACACACACACACACACACACACGTATGGTAACTAACGTACTTCGTTCAATTCTCACAGGGCTGTAAGACAGAAAAGTGGCATTTGGGAATATATTAAGAAGTTTTGCCCATCAGGGGCTTTATCAATCAAATACAGAGAGGTGAAGTAAACAGAGTATATAGAGTGGTTCCAAAACCAAGTGCTAAAAAGTGTGATGTGCAGATTTACTAGAAAATATTATTAGAAAAAGACATCTAGCCAGCACTAAGTTGTTCACCATACGCCAGAATGAATTTACTAATGGAAAGTTGTACTTTAGACATCTTGTTAAGGACTAATAGATTGAAACAGGAAAGGGAAGCATGGACTGCATATTCCTAGACTGTCAGAAAGCTTTTGATACGGTGCCACTTTGCAAACTGAGGAAACAAGGCGGCACAACAAAGTAGATATCATCATGGATAAAAAACAAACAAAAGTTGCTGGTACACGTATGTCAATACAGTGCCAACAAACTGTGGAATAAAAACTCAAATGAAATAGGACATTTAATTAGAAATTAATTGAAAAGCTCCCTGTGAGCAGAACGTCTCTCTATTAATGTCCTCAGTCTTCATTCCACGAACTAGTTGTTGTATGGTATGAGGTCTCAAGACGAGTGTGTAACTGGTGGAGTCTCGCAAGGATCAGTGTTGGGCTCCATATTGTTCCTAGCATATATTGACGACCTGATACAGTAGTGCTTGCTTTCAGGTGTCCAAATAATGATAATACTAATTTAAGAAGTCTGAAGGCTTCATGAAGACTTAAACGCTGCCAAGGTCACCTCAAGTCGTGTGTATTCTGAAAATTAGAGCAGATGTCTCGGTACATTGTCAAATGGACTCGTCTTCAGAACACGCATGGCCTGACCAAACCTTGCCTGTCTCTTCAAACCTTCCATCTTGACCCCTCAAGAGAGGTTCCTGGGTGCCTGTGAGGGGCTCTTGATGCAAGAAATTGGGCCTGATCCCGTCGTTGGATCGAACCCTGATTGCCTCCTACCCCCAGACACTATGACCCTAACCTGTATGACCCGGTTGGGTTTAGAGCTTGGTTATGATTATAATATGCCCCTGCGAGTTTGGCACTCCCCAATGAGTGTAATAACTGCCTTGACCTGACTTCAGGCTTTCTCCCGTTCACTCACAAGTTGATAACGGACCAGAAGGTACCGAAATGTTTTCAGGTTTTCACTTCCGATATGAGAGTTTATGAAATGTTTAACATGATTGATAAAATCTCCCCGTGAACGAGAAGTTTCCTAATAAGTTTGTGTTTACATATGTCTAATTTACATGTACAGTATATATAGTGTTAGTTCCTAGCCTCAGCGCAGCAAAGTTTATATTGAGGTGAGCCACTTGTTTAGTCTAATGCTGGTCTGTGTACGTATTCTATTCTTATAGACTCTGCAGGTTGTTACAGTATGACCTGCTTACTGCACAGTGTATACTGGATCTTCAGATGGCTACAAAGGGCATGAGGAATATAAGAGGAACGTTGCAGTAAGCTTGTTACAGTCAAGGTATACTACAGCTGTATAAAGAAAGACAGATGGGTTAGGTAGCTTTATCAATCCCTGGGATTTGATCGATACAGTTCCTGGTGGGCAATACGTATCCATAATAGTTACATAATGTATACAGAAAGTAGGCTTGGTTACCAAATCATATTCGTGAAGCAGTTATTTATAGTAGTTGTTTTGGGTCGTCCTAATGTATGTTAGTATATTGTTCATAAAAAAATATAGCAGAAATCTAAAGACATGTACGCTATTGATATATGTATTAGGAATATATTCGGAAGCTTACTTTTTTTCAAATCCAGAAATGTAATTCAATTATAAGTCCTGTGGGAAATTCTTAAGATTAAAGTCATGGGTATTTACACTTCTCATGATAATATTCCAAATTGCAAAATTTACAGTCAGGGTATCATTACAAATGGTAGGAGGTATGATTAAGGATAGCATATGGTGAATTTTCTTGTATAAATGGTGAGTATCAGGATAGCAGCGCGTTAGGATAAATATAAAGGTCTAGAACATATTGAAATAGAACGTCTATAATTATTTTTTTAATTCTCTTGGGGTCGTTAACGTTCGGCAGTAGATCTACTGGTCCATGCTAGGCAGGTCTGTCTCACGTCCACCCATTGGCATCCATATACTATAATAATAATCTACAAACGTACATCATATAGTTTGATATAGCTAATATTAGTTAACATTATTGCCACACTTTATAGAAAGCTAAATAATGCTAAACTCAAGAACACTTTTCTAATCTACTTTTAAAGCGGTTATTGAAGAGACGTAAGAGACAGATGATGGTGATAAAATTCTACTGGAACAATCAAGCGTAACAAAAATAGTTGTTAATATAACACGAAAATAAGCCATGCGGCAGCCCAAGATAAGAGTGTCAGGACTCTCAGCTTGGTAAGACCATGGCAAATTAAAGCTACACGCGTTAGCAGTTTGACATCCCAAGCAACATTAAGTTATAACCCCTCTAATGTCTTTGAGTAAGAATTTCCTGAGTAGTTGTATTCTACAGATAGCTTTGATGTCTGAAATTCGTAAATAATAAAAAATTACATTTTCTGGCAGAGCCACGTCACATTTGTCATTTCCTGCATTGGTTGTCAGGATGTTTTCGAGCTGCAACTAATGCTTATAATGCTGTTTCTTAGAACTGATGATCTTCAGTAATGTGGTGTGTAACACTAGCTGGGAATTACATAAGATATAGTAGCAGCAACACCACCACCACCATCCAGCAGCATCACCGTCACCCACTATCCTGTAACATGACAACCACCACCCCATTCAGCATATCACTATCACTACTAACACCGTGCAGCAGCAGCATCCCCATTACCATCCTGCACCATCACATTCAGCATCACCATGTAGCATCATCACCACCACCATGTAGCATCACCACCACCATGTAGCATCATCACCACCACCATGTAGCATCATCACCACCACCATGTAGCATCATCACCATGTAGCATCAGCACCACCGCCATGTAGCATCAGCACCACCGCCATGTAGCATCAGCACCACCGCCATGTAGCATCAGCACCACCGCCATGTAGCATCAGCACCACCGCCATGTAGCATCAGCACCACCGCCATGTAGCATCAGCACCACCGCCATGTAGTATCAGCACCACCGCCATGTAGCATCACCACCACCACCATGTAGCATCATCATCACTATCCAGCACCACCACCAACATCACCATGCAGCACAACTCCACCAACCATCCAACATCACCATTACATCATCCAACACCATCCACCAGCACCATCCATCTAGTAGCATCACCAACATCCAGCAGCATCATTATGTAGCATCACATTTTAATGGTTTATCCTTAACTAATTTCACAACTTAACTTTTGTATGCGTCATCAACACTTCTGTCTACAATCCGCAACTAAAAATTTACAGCTTACTCACTCGGTCTTTACTTTACGTTTAATGGATGAAAATATAAATAAAAAAAGGCTTAAGTAGGCTTGTTTATCTTAAATAGTGCCATGGGTATTTTAAGAATATATTAGTGTTAGGCTAAATGGCAATGAGATTGAGGTACATTCTTCATTATTAGTACACTGGTGCATATATCTGATGTATATACCTTAATAATAATTTCTTTGAGCAATACAAATAATGTAGATACATGTAGATATATCCTTTTATTCTGCTTTTCACACAGTTGAGTTTCTTAGCTGTTTTATCTTTTAAGGTTTAAATAAGATAGTACAAGAACCCCAGTGGAAATAAGTCACTTTTTTTTGTGGGGGGGGGGGTTATCCTAGGCAATTTACATTATGCAATGATAATTGTACTTGTGTACCTGTACCTATATAAACTTACTTAGGGCACTAGAGATTAAATTTATTATTTTTGTTAGACTTTCTTGCTTCATCTGCTGATACTGTCACTAGAAGAGGTGTAGCCATATTGAGTATTGTGTAAGCTGGTTGAATTAAAATATTGGTGTGAGTCAGCTACAAGTGTACAGGTTCCCTGGGCTGCTCCAGCAGCAGCTGCTGCTGTTGTTGTTGTTGCTGCTGTTGTTGTTGCTGCTGCTGCTGCTGCTGGAGTTAATCAATAACCTGCAACCCTCACCCGCCATGTTGCCAACAACACGAGCACGCCGTATGGCATCCACCATATACTTTTTGCTACTGTCATTCTCACTTATGCTCTGAGGTTTACGTGTTCGACAGTTAGTGAAAAGCTAAGTAAGTAATGCCTGTTAAAAGTTTGATGTATGTTAGGGATAGCGGGAAATAAATGCAAAACAAGAGCAGGTGAGTCATCGTCAATGCGGCAAGTCAGTGTTACCAACTTGTTCTCATCCTCCGGATTATTTGTCTATAAAGTCTATTTTTTAATCATTGTAATTACATTAGAGTATACACATGTATATTGACACGAGGAAGGTGGCGGATTAGGTTGAATGATAATTGTAGATCAATTAAATGTAAGGTAGGCAGAAGATGTGGGAGGTAGAGCAGGGAGGCTGGCTCAGCCTTGCCAGCTCCTACAGTGAAAATCAACTCTCCAGAACAATATAATTTACACTTCTTATCATTTACACTTCTCTTCTGCTTTAAATATATGTGAATAACATTCGCTAATTTCATGGCTGTACGCCTTCTCAGAAGGACTCGCTATAAATCAGTGGAGAAAGGTGCCTAATAGATAAACCTCAAAGACCGTTACAAATGTACTACAGAAAATTGCCAAATATGTCTCAACAAAGTATATTACATGTTTATATGTACGAAAACCCCCCAGAAATAACAGTGGTGATAAATATGTCAGCATACTTGGTTTGTCTTTAAATACCACAGTTAATGAATACTTAAAGAAATAAGGTATTTGTTTGTTGACTCTTAGCCATAGTTTGTTATGTAGGTTACAGAAGTTCGTTACAGGAAGCATTCCAACCAAGATAATTTAAATATATTGTGGTTTTGAAACCTGTGCTTAATATTTGCAATGAAATGCAACAAACTATGTGTGTTTCTCCATGTATGATAATTGTATGTGTCTACTTAACCTTCAATGTTGTAAATTCGAATTATTGATGTTACTAATGGCGTGTCATAGTAAGATCAAGGCTTATTTATAATGAAAATATAATGCGTTTTAATCATGGGAAGTACTAAACCTATAAGGGTTGTCTAGCACCAGGTAGGGAATGAGAGATTCAGGTTTCATTCAAGGAAAGGCTCGGCCCAGTTCTTGGATCAAGAACCCCTCACCTGCATCATGGGAGATGTAATTAATATAATTTCCTCTAATGGCTTTGTTCTCTATATGCGCAATGATACGAATTCAAAACTAATGAGACGTTTGTGTTTTTTCTCGATTATGCCTTACAATGGAGTGGCTTTTAACGTTGTACAGTTTGTATATCCTAAAAAGGCTGATAGTCACCAAATATGTTATGGTACATCAGCCTTTAACTAAGGTTACTCAGGGGGAAAGTCAGACTGTTCTAGATTCTTGGAAGCCATGCCCCTGTGTTGTATTTTGTTAAATTTGTCTCTACTCGGCTGAGTTTAAAGTTTGGATGTGTTTGTCTTGTGTATATGCTAGTAAAATAGTGGGTATGTATTGGTAAGACAGTGTAAAATGTGGGTGTTGGTTGAGGTGGGTGTTGAGGGAGGGTTCACCCTCAGTGAGCCCCCACCACCGCCTCCAACGTTCAAATCCGCCGCCACGTCAAATCAAAACCTGTTGCTCCTCTTGTAATTAAATTAAAAGTAATCTTTTCCTTGTGAATAAATTAAGCATTTATAAATATATATCGTGCATTTCATGTGAGGTAATGTTAGCGGAAGAATGTGTTATAAATTTGAAAAGCAGTGGAGTAATGTAGCGTGGCGGCGTGTGGCAAGTGTGATCGCAGGCTTGGCGGTGCAGCGGCGGCGACTCTCACATCAGAAGCGGCTGTCAACCCTCAGCGAGCACACACACGCAACACCATGAGGGAAATTGTGCACCTACAGACCGGCCAGTGTGGCAACCAGATTGGAACTAAGGTAAGGAAACGTATTAGTGATGTTACTGTGAAGTCCCGAGGCTCGGATGAGATTTTTGATGTTTTACATCACGTGATAGCGTGAGATGCAGCAGGATGCCGGTGGCGGCAGTGTAATGGCTACCGACCTCAGCTGCTCCGTGCAGCTTCTCTATACACTATATATATGTAACATCTAGATATTGTAGAATAGGCATATTTACAATCGCATAGTTGCGGTTTGGTTTGTATGCTTATTGAGATGCGGAGTTTAAGATAACTACTTGAAAACCGTTGAGCAACTGTAAGAGGTGCTTGTTTTAATACTAATTCAGAAGAGCCGCCATGTTAATACTCATAATCTGTGCTTGTTAAGTTTTTTAATTTTATTTAACTTTGTTACTTTACGTCCGTGATAGGTTCCATGATGCTGATCAAGGGCTCTTGATCCAAAGAACTGGAAATGCCCTCGCATTGATGAACCTGATTACATTTGTTGCAACTTTTCTGTTTCCTGAACCGTTTATATTCAACCTAATTGCAATTCCCCAGGCGCTGTACGACTTCTGGTTTAGTGCTTTCTCTTTAATGTAGCGAGTGTTTCAAGTTTTGCTTAGGTAAAAGTTGAGGAAAATGAATTAGTGATGGTTTTATCCAGTTTACATGTATATTGGAATTGCGATAAATTGGAGGCAGGGCGATGATGTCACGGTAGTGAGGCCGGCCTGGGTGCCGGCTCCAGCAGCAGCAGCAGCAGCAGCAGCCACTCCCGCCACCCGCCATTGTCTGCCTTCACCCCCTCCCTTCCAACCCTCCCTTCAATTCCACCGGGAAGAGGAGGTTGGGATTAGAACTAATTAGGTATGAAGCTTGCATACGAGTAGGGGGGTGGGGTGAACTCTACCGCTTGGATCGGTCTCAAACTGTGTGAATGTTTTTATGTATAGTGGTTTCCAGCATAATGTTCAGGCCATTGAACTTGGACCACTAATTTAAAATTCGAGGCATCATAATTAGATCTACTTAGTAACCCACCGATTATGTTAAGAACGTGTAGGACGTACTGCCACAGCTATGGGAGAGGATGGTTGCTGCACGATCCAGTGCGAGCTGTCTTGCAGTTTGCAAGCAATCCTTTGTCATGACACGATTTTACCCCAAGCACAAGGTGGTTTACTTCTAGGTTTTCACTAAAATGCTACAAAAGTAAAAGGTCTTAGATATTCTTAGTATATAGTTTAAATTAATAGTATAAAATTCTGAGTAGACCTGGAGAGAGTTCCAGGGGTCAATGCTCCTGCGGCCCAGTCTTTGACCAGGCCTCATGGTGGATCAGAGCCTGATCACCCAGGCTGTTACTGCTGGCCGCACACAGTCCAACGTACGAACCATAGCCTGGCTGGTCAGGTACCGACTTTAGGTGCCTGTCCAGTGCCTGCTTGAAGACAGCCATGGGTTTGTTGGTAATCCCCCTGATGTATGCTGGGAGACAGTTGAACAGTCTTGGGCCCCTGACACTTAGTGTTCTCTCTCAACGTGCCACTATTGTGTTCTCTCTCAACGTGCTAGTGGCACCCCTGCTTTTCATTGGGGGGGGGGATGTTACATCGCCTGCCGAGTCTTTTGCTTTCGGCAGGCGTGGTACACAAAAATAAAAACTTGTGTAACAGTTATCTTTCATTGAAGAGAAAGTTTCTCTGCCTTGCTTGCCAAAAGGCTTTTGGGTGAATATAACTGGATACGGTCGTAGTAGCTTTGAGGTGATCAGTTCGTTGGCCTTGGAAGGTCATTATCTTTTGACAGTACGTTACGCTGTGTACTTGCCTTTCCCAGGGCTAGAACATCTTCACTTTTGAGTTCAGAATTATAGAAAATTAAAAGTCTGATGGGGATTGGCGACTTAACTATCACTTCTCTTGATTTACACCAGACGCACTCAGGAAGCATGACAAATTTTGTGTAATTTTGCTTTGTTTTGACTAAAAGCTTATTTCGATAACTAATAGTAACCATTATTAATTTGAGGGAAAAAGATATCAGTGCATGTATTGTACATAAATTTAACAAATTGCCTCAGTGGAAATTGGCCAGTGCTTAATTTTGGCTTATTCTAGGTTAAATTACAAAAGTTGCTATTTAAATGAAATATTTGCTTGCCTCTTCCCATGTGTAGGAGGGGTGGCTGATGTCATGACCCTGAATGAATGCAATATGGTATCTTCATTTTGGGGGAGGGCATGTTAAGTTTAAAGGGTCGCTTTAAAGTTCTCTTAAGCAGTGTTGTAAATATTAAGTTTATTTAAAGGTCTGCTGTATAACCCCTGTGGTTTAGTGCTTCTTTTGATTATAATAATAATAATATTCAAAGGTCTGATGTAATTTTTGGCCACTTATTGCATGGCTAAATAGATGTAACCCATGAGAAGAGCAGAGGTGCTATTTCTGGGGTGCATTTTCTGTCTCCTAAAATATATCTGGCTAATATTGTATTTAAAAAACTCCTTAAGGGAGCAGTTCGATCTATAAGAATTGGATGAATATTCAAATTCCTTTTAATCAAGCTGCCATTTCCCCAGGTAAGGTAATTGGAGGAATAGGTTTAGGCAGTGGGAAACTATTGGAAGGAGGAAATAGTGGAAGTGAATGTGTGTGGGGTTATTCGGGAGAGGATTTTTGGCAGATGGGTCTGAAATATTGGATGAACCATAGTGATAAAAGGAAGGGAAATGGTAGAGGGTAGTAAGGCGAGTTCCTATGGAGAGTATGACCCTTGTGGGTTTTGATTATTTCATATGGAGAAAGGAATGTACCCTTATATTGATGTCCTTTTACATGGGCATTTAAGCATTTCAACAAGGATGCCAGTTTTGAGAGCAGTGTGTTGTGTGAATTTTGTGCAAAGGATTTTTTAAATTAGTTGTGGAGGAATTGTTGAAAATGTTTAGGTGTGCTAAGCCCATATTAGGGGTTGTACAGTCTTGGGAAATCAAAACAAATCATATTGGTCCAAGGAAAGGAAACATTTATGAGTGTTCAAAAGAACTGGCTAGCCATGCTTTCTGGAGGTGGGTAGTAGTGCCTGCTGTAGAGAAAGGATGAAGTTATTCCCAAACATCTGTACGTATTTGGTGGGTCACCCAACATTAGTAGGAGATAGACATGGTAAATATGCACAGTTTGAGGGGCTTGGAACTCTAAAAGAAGTTAAAAAATGGTTATCCCACCAAGTAGTGGCAATTTTTTTTAAATCTGATAGTTCAAAATGTTAACAGCTAAAACAATGTAAACCTGGGTCTCAAAATTTAACAGTGCGAAAAGTCTTAAAAAAACTTTGCATGCAAAGTGCATTTTTTTTAATATAGGTTATTCTCTGTGCAGGTCATTCAGGCTAGGCTATTTCCCTTATAGTATGTTAAGTTAGAACACAACTAGATTTGGCAAGTATAGTTTATTACATGTTTATATTATGAAAATACATTTTCATATCAAATTACTGTAAAAATATATTGTGAAAGTAGGGTATAGTATAACTTGTCTTGTGGCTTTGTAGGCCATGTTTTGTGATGTAATATGAATAAAGCCTGGTTATATTAAGTTCATATTTTTTCTTTTGACAGTTCTGGGAAATTATCAGTGATGAACATGGCATCCAGCCAACTGGGGAGTACTCTGGTACTGATAAGGACTTGATGGAACTCCAGTTAGAACGAATCAATGTATATTATAATGAGGGCAACCAAGGAAAGTATGTTCCCCGTGCCATCCTGGTCGATCTGGAGCCTGGTACAATGGACAGTGTTAGAGCCGGACCTCATGGACAACTCTTTAAACCAGACAGCTTTGTTTTTGGTAAGCATACATTGAAAATGTTAGACTTTCACTGCAATTTAACATGGGATTTTCTTCCCCTAAATATTTGTTGCAATCATTTGAAGAAACTTGTGATTTCAGGTCAGAGTGGTGCAGGCAACAACTGGGCTAAGGGTCATTACACTGAAGGTGCTGAATTAGTAGACTCTGTACTTGATGTTATCCGCAAGGAAGCCGAAAAATGTGACTGTCTTCAGGGCTTCCAACTGACACATTCCCTTGGTGGTGGTACTGGATCTGGCATGGGCACTCTTCTTGTATCTAAAATTCGTGAAGAATTTCCAGACAGAATAATGAATACATTCTCTGTTGTCCCATCTCCTAAGGTAAGTAAAGTTGCTGTGTAAAGTTATTCTTTGAAAATTGTCATAGACTTAAAACCTTGAATGTTTACTCATCATTGCTGTAATGGGGTTGGTGTCTGGTCCCTGTATTCAAAATCTTGTGGTAGTTTAGTAACTGATAATTTTAATGACTAGGTGTGATAGTAAAATTTTGGGTTTGATCTGAATAACCAGTCTGTTGGTGCTATATGCATGCCATCCATATGCACCATGGTCCATTTGATCAGGAACTGACACTTGCCCAGTTTGCTCTTTCAGACAGCTGCCCACCCTCAAGGGAGGTTCTTTGATGTGGGTGAGAGGCTCATAAGCCAAGGGATGGGACTTGTATCCCCTTCCTTGGCTTGAACTTGACTACCTCCCATTTCCTTTGTGTTCCCTACAGCTTTAGGACTTCCTCTGAATATTATCTTAAAAGACAGCCAGGGTAATTTTTCCCTGTCAGAAAGGGGGGGGTGTCCTGGGTCCTCTACCCTTAACAAGAAAGCTAGTGTACTTCATGCATTTCTTTTCATTTGAGGGGCAGTATATTGATCCAAGCCACTTGTTTTTGTGTGGGGGGATTTAGCTCTAGAATTTTGTAAGATTGTATTATACAACAGTTAGCCAAAAGTGGTTTAGCACTTCTTTTGATTATAATACAGCCAAAAGGGTCAGGACAAAGTTGCCAATAATTTAGGTACTAGTTTGTTGGTAGTGAAGGTTACCTACATTTTCCAATTGGCAAATTTTTGTTTTACATGGGGGCCATTTAGAGTGCAATATTCTATTCAAGTTAATTGACTCGAATAATCATTGACTGCTTTGCAACTGTTTTGAAGATTCTAGTTTTTCCAGTCTAATTTACTTTTGGCTATGATAGTTGTTCATAGGAAAATCTTTTGACACAACTCCCAAAAACTTACTAGTCTGGCTCTTGAGTGGTTTAAGTTTTATACCGTTGTAATTTCCAAAACTTTTTTAAGCAAAATTAATTTATTTAATCTGGTCACTGGAATACTTTGTATAGACTTGGAGAATTACTGTGGCATCTATGGATGCCAAACATACAAATTCTAACATCTTGAAAGATGTTGCTGTTGAGATGTGCTTTGGAAGAGTTTCACCTTGGCAGCTTTTGTTACTGTTCACTATTCTACTCTGGCCTTCATAATGATTTGAAGTTAATCGTGTGCATAGTTATCCCAGATATAGTATTTTAATTAGCTGCTTTTGCAAGCCCTTTTACAGATTACTACAGTTCTTGTGATATGGCTTAACAGTATAACTTTAATCTACAAAATTAGTTAAAACCTTTGGCAAATCTTATTACCCTTCATGGATTTAACCTGATTGCCTCATTACCCAGATGCTGTATGAATCCTGTGGGTTTACATTACTACTCTCCTTCTAAATATATAATAGGGCAAATTATAATTGTTCCATATTTTAGCTTTCCCCCCCCCCCCCCCCTAAATACTTTTAAAATTTTCTGCAGTACCCATCAAGGGAGGTTTTAATTTTGGCGAGCTTTCCTTTGGATCAAACCTAAAGACCTTCCATTCCCTCAGTGGATGTAGTGCCCACCATGAATGTAACTATTTTAGTTGCATTTGCCCCACACATTTTCCCTCTTAAAGGATACAAATATCACACTTATGGGCAACTTAAAATATTCTGGTAACCCCTTTGATTTTTTCCCATTTTCAGGTATCTGATACTGTGGTAGAACCCTACAATGCAACCCTATCAATCCATCAGCTTGTCGAGAACACAGATGAAACCTACTGTATTGATAATGAGGCACTATACGATATCTGCTTTAGAACACTCAAACTCCAGAACCCCACTTACGGCGACCTTAACCATCTCGTTTCTCTTACAATGTCTGGTGTGACGACATGCTTCAGATTTCCAGGTCAGCTGAATGCTGATCTAAGAAAGCTGGCTGTCAACATGGTACCCTTCCCTCGTCTTCACTTCTTTATGCCTGGATTTGCTCCTCTCACTGCTCGTGGATCTCAACAGTACCGTGCCTTACAGTCCCAGAACTCACTCAACAGATGTTTGATGCAAAGAACATGATGGCAGCCTGTGACCCCAGACATGGGCGTTATTTGACAGTTGCTGCTATCTTCCGTGGTCGTATGTCTATGAAAGAAGTTGACGAGCAGATGTATAATATCCAAAATAAGAATTCCTCATTCTTCGTAGAATGGATCCCCAACAATGTTAAGACTGCAGTTTGTGACATTCCTCCTCGTGGTATCAAAATGGCCTCTACCTTCATTGGAAACTCTACTGCTATTCAAGAGCTTTTCAAACGTGTTGGTGAGCAGTTCACTGCTATGTTCCGGCGAAAAGCTTTCCTTCATTGGTACACTGGCGAAGGTATGGACGAGATGGAATTCACAGAAGCCGAATCTAACATGAATGATTTGGTATCTGAATACCAGCAGTACCAGGAAGCCACCGCAGACGATGAAGCAGAATTCGAAGAGGAAGGTGAAGTAGAGGGAGAATATGCCTAAGAAAAATTTATAAAATTGGTCAACTTTAAACTCTTTCTTTACTTTAGTTGATCGGTGTACATTCCTAATTTAAAATGTACAAGTCTAATGCGAACAAATTTTCTTCTATTTCTTTCTATTTTTACGTAATATGATTTTTAGCACAGACTGTAGTTTTCCTTAACCACTGAATCTACCTAAATATGCACTGCTTATAATTGGGTCAGTGCTGTATGACCCTTGTGGGTTTAGCACTTAGTTTGATTAATAATTTGGCAGAGAAGTTATGACCCCCAAAGAGATTCTCGCTTCTCCGTGAAATAAAATTTAATGATTACACCAGGTGGTGTTTAAACTTTTGGAGCTCCAGATGTTGAAAAGTTACATTGCTTAATACGCATATTTTCTGAATTTTTAATTAGCTCATGCTGAGTTGAGAGAAATATGTCTGGGAAGGAGACTAACTGTGGTCCTGATCGCTTTACCATAGGAATTCTTTACAGTGACCCAATTCTTAACCCTCAAACTATATGAACCCTAAAAATGACTGGATGAAGCTATAGGTGCATATTGTAACATTTACAGCACTGATCCTAACTGGTTTAGCGCTCTATGATTTTTTAAATAACTAGTATGGTAATTCACAATACTTGCAAGTGAGGAATGGCAGTTAAAGATTTAGAAATCCAAGCACTGGCAAATGTATGGACAAAATTATAGTATAGTTTGTAAAAAGCTGATTGTGAACCTTCACAAATACGGCCAAGTAGGAATGGTTAAACATTAAAGATGGTTGTAGAAATGAGGCGAGCGTGTTTGAGAATGGGTTCGAGGACTTTAAAATTAAGTGTTTAGGTCTTGGGGAGTCTTGAATTTGGGAGAGTTGGAAATATTACATAATGTTAGGAAATAGTATGGCTATGAAATGAAAGTTTGGCATCGTTGAAATCAGATTAGGAAAGAAAAGTGAGGTGGGAGAGAGTTTGGGGTGTGAATTTAAATTTAGATAGGGGTTCTTGCATCGATTGTCAGATTGAAAGGGCAAAGAGGTTAGCATTTTATATTACCTTATAATCAAATAGAAGCGCTAAACCACAGGGGTTATACAGCGCTGCGAGGTTAGCCATAGTGACTATCCATGGAGGCAAAGAAGGGTTATGCGAGATACGAACACTGGGTATAAAGCATGGTTTTAATTAAATGTTGCATTGAAGATGGGTAGTGATTATTATGCAAAGAAAAGAGGGTAGTCAATTTTAAGGAAACTGCTAGCTAGTCCTGGAGGTGGGAAAGGTTGCTGTTTGGAGTCTCCTAATCTGATGCCAGCGCGCTTCTGACAAGACTGAAAATGTTTGTGGAAACCTGGCTTGAACTTAACATGCATCTTTGTCTTATCTGGGTGCACAACCATTGATAACTGCAGGCCTAATTATATGGAAGGAAGGTGCAGCAATTTATTATACATATAGTAATTACGGTAGTAATTTTACAACCAAAGACCCCAAAAAGAGAATTTTACAGGTTGCACCACAATATTCCAACCTTCAGTTAACTTTTTGACAGAAACTGACTTACTACACAAATTCTGAAGATTATACCTCTAGCACCTCCCTCAGTCCCTTCTACCTCGATCTCTTGCTGCCCTCCACTATCCACCGTCATCTTGCACTCCATAACCTACTAATCGTCCATCTCCCTCTTACAACCCACTCTCCCTGTATCCTACAATAACCTGCAGGGCTGTATAACCCCTGTGGTTTAGCGCTTCTATTTGATAATAATAATCCAACCTTCAGTGATAACCTATAAAATTAAGAAGCACTTTAACATCACTTAACAGCAAGCTAACCTGCAGCGCTGTATAACCCCTGTGGTTTAGCGCTTCTATTTGATTATAATAATAATAACAACAGCAAGCTAAAGACCCACAAGTAGTTGAGTTCACACTTACAATTGCTTTCTAATATCAGCTATGATTAAACTTCCAAAAATTTCCGAGACGAATGCATCTTCGACCATATCTGGACTAATATAATAACTCTAAAAGCGCGAATAATCACAAGACAGGCTACGGATAACAACCCCACCATAGCCAACGTGTAAATTACCACTCGAAACTAGTAAGATTCTGTTAATATAACATCAGACACCTACAGGGGCCAGGAGCTGAGTCTCGACCCCTGCAACCACAATTAGGTGAGTACATCCATCAACTTTACCTATCAACACAGGTGCCTCGGAACAATGTCTTTCGGCAAGCTGTGTTGGTTTGAATCGTGTTCGCTGTGATAATTTTGTATTTGTTTATACACAATTTGCACTAGAGGTGGACCCCATTATATATATACGTATATATATATATATATATATAATCATTAATAACTGTGGCTGGCAAGGACTCGATCCTGCCAGCCTCCACTCCTAACATGCTCACACATGTCTGCTGGATGTCCAAACGCCCTTCCATGTATAGACGTGTAGATGATTCATTACCTTTGTAACTTGTGGGTTCATTACCTTTGTACCTTGTTCAGCTATCAAAACTCAGGGGCCCAGTCCCTGGACCCATTATGTACCTTTGTAATCCTTTGACTACTGCCCACAGGATGGGTATGGGGTGCATAATAAAGATATTAAACTAAAAACATACAAAACCACCTTTACCCCCTCCCTCCAACATTTCCTAGGCCACCCCCAACCCCACCTTCCCTCCACTACAGATTTATACTCTCTCCAAGTCAATCTATTTCGTTCCAACCTCTCTACATGTCCACACCACCTCAACAATCCCTCCTCAGCCCTCTGGATAATACTTTTGGTCACCTCCTAATTTCCAAACTACAGATTATCTGCATTATATTCTCAACACACATTGCCCTCAAAACGACATCTCTACTGCCTCCAGCCTTCTCCTTGTTGCAACATTCACCACCCATGCTTCACACCCATATAAGAGCGTTGGTATAACTATACTCTCATACATTCCCCTCTTTGCTTCCATGGATAATGTTCTTTGTCTCCACAGACTCCACGGTGCTCCACTCACCTTTTTCCCCTCATCAATTCACCTTTTTCATCTCATCTTTCATAGACCTACCTATCTGCTGACATGTCCACTCCCAATTATTTGAATACATTCACCTCACATTCCCTCTGAAGGAGGGATGTTAATGTTGCAGTTTTATAACTAGTGTGGGCATGCCTCTGGCAAGACAGTGGAGTGATATACCTTTGAAGAGTTTTGAGAGTTTATCTACTCTCTGAGCCCGGCCATGGGCCAGGCTCATCTGGTTCTTGCCTGGTCAACCAGGCTGTTGCTGCTGGAGGCCTGCTGCCCCACATATCCATCACAGCCTGGTTGATCTGGCACCCTGTGAAGATACTTGTCCAGTTTCCTCTTGAAGGCTTCTACACTGGTTCCAGCCGTGTTTCGGATATCTTCTGGTAGTGAATGAAAGTTTTTCTTTTTCGGGCCACCCTGCCTTGGTGGGTAACAGCCGATGTGTTATTAAAAAAAAATAATTCACCTCCTCCATACTTCCAATCAGATATCCAGTCTTTCGTTACCTAAATTTTTTATCATCACCCTACTCTTTCCTATATTCGCTTTTAATTTCCTTCCTTTACATACCCTACCAAACTCATCCACCAACCTCTGCAACTTCTCTTCAGAATCTCCCAAAAGTAGTGTCATCAGCAAAGAGCAACTGTGACAACTCCCACTTTGTGTTAGATTCTTTATCTTTTAACCCCACACCTCTTGTCAACACCTAAGCATTCACTTCTCTTTCAACCCCATCCATAAATATATTGAACAACCATGGTGACATCACACATCCCTAAGACCTACTTTTACTGGGAAACAATCTCCCTCTCTCCTACATACTCTAACCTGAGCCTCATTATCCTCATAAAAATTCTTCACAGCTTTCAGTAACCTACCTCCTATTCTATACATTTGCAACATTGCCCCCTATCCACCCTATCATACGCCTTTTCCAAATTCATAAATGCCACAAAAACCTCTTTACCCTTATCTAAATACTGTTCACCTATATGTTTCACTGTAAATACTTGGTCTACACATCCCCTACCCTTCATAAAGCCTCCTTGTTCATCTGCTATCCTGCTCTCCATCTTTCTCTTAATTCTTTCAATATAACTTTACCATACACTCTACCAGGTTTACTCAATAGACTTATTCCCCTATAATTTTTACACTCTTTTGTCCCCTTTGCCTTTATACAAAGGAACTGAATGCTCTCTGCCAATCCCTAGGTACCTTACCCTCTTCTATACATTTATTAAATAAAAACACTAACCACTCTAAAACTATATCTCCAGTTGTTTTTAACATTTCTATCTTTATCCCATCAATCCCAGTTGCTTTACCCCCTTTCATTCTACCCACTGCCTCACCACTTCCCCCACACTCACACCTGGCTCTTCCTCACAGCTTCTCTATCCTCATCAACTTTTAACAATTCCTCAAAATATTCCCTCCATCTTCCCAATACCTCTAACTTTCCATTTAATAACTCTCCTCTCCTATTTTTAATTATCAAATCCATTTTTTCCCTAGACTTTCTCAACTTATTAATCTCACTCCAAAACTTTTTCTTATTTTCAACAAAATTTGTTGATAACATCCCACTCACTCTTTTTACATTCCTTCACTAGTCTCTTAACCTCTCTTTTTTCTCCATATACTTCTCATCCTCGCATCACTTCTACTTTGTAAAAACCTCTCATATGCTAACTTTTTCTCATCATTCCACCAATCGCTCTTCCCTCCCACACCCACTTTCCTGTAACCACAAACTTCTGCTGAACACTCTTACACTACATTTTTAAACCATACATCTTCAACCCCATTGCCTATACTCTCACTAGCCCATCTATCCTCCAATAGTTGTTTATACCTTACCCTGACTGCCTCCTGTAGTTTATAAACCTTCACCTCTCTCTTACTTGCTGCTTCTATTTTCCTTGTATCCCATCTACCTTTTACTCTCACTGTAGCTACAACTAAAAAGTGATCTGATATATCTGTGGCCCCTCTATAAACATGTACATCCTGAAGTCTACCCAACAGTCTTTTATCTATCAATACGTAGTCCAACAAACTACTGTCATTACACCCTTTATCATATCTTGTATACAGTGGACCCCCGGTGTTCGTCATGCTCCAAACTCGCCCTTTTATGTAAGTGTATTTTTTTAAATGTTTTTGTAAGTGTATTTTTGGGGGTCTAAAAGGACTAGTCTACTTTACATTATTCCTTATGGGGATAAATTCGTTTGGTAATGGCACTTGAACAGCATTCTGGAACGAAAAAATCACGAAAACCGGGGGTCCACTGTACTTATCCTTTTTTTCTTAAAATATGTATTACCTATAACCAAACCCCTTTCTATACAAAGTTCAATCAAAGGCTTCCCCTCCCATTATCATTTACACCTGGCACCCCAAACTTACCTACCACACCCTCTCTAAACGTTTCTCCTACTTTAACATTTAGGTCCCCTACCACAATTACTCTCTCACTTGGTTCAAAAGTTACTACACACTTGCTTAACATTTCCAAAAATCTCTCTCTCCTCTACACTCCTCTCTTCTCCAGGTACATACACACTTATTATGACCCACTTTTCACATCCGACCCTTATTTTAATCCACATAATTTTTGAATGTATACATTTATATTCCCTCTTCTCCTTCCATAACTGATCCTTCAACATTATTGCTACCCCTTTCTTAGCTCTAACTCTCAGATACTCCTGACTTAATCACATTTCAACCTTTATATGCACTAATGTGGGTTTATGTTGTTTAGGCCCATTTCCCGGGACATCTGATAGTTCTTTATTTATGGCAATCCCAATTAATTCTCTGGTTGTTGAAGTTAAACTAACTGAAGACATTCTTCACAGCCATTTGAAAATACAGTTTTCTAAACTTTTCATGTGAAAATCTGAAAATAAAAAAATCTAGATGAGAAGGCAAGGAAAATAGCATACGCACATACAGTAATAGTCATATAACAATTTCTAAATTAGAAACCATAAGGGACAGTGATGCTTTGGATAGTTACTTTATAAATGAAAGCATTGACTCAGTGTAATATATTTTGGGGTAAGCTTGTTCCTATGTTGTCATGCTGTACAATTTCTGCCAAAGTTAGCTCAAATATTTTTTGCTAGGCAAGATCAGTAAACCTTCAATATAATAGATTTTTGAAAAGACTGGCAAAATCAGCTGGGCAAATTGTACTTTAAGTTTTCAAATGACAGAAATATAGTAGCAATTTAACCCCTAAATTATGGGAGGTTGTGTATTGTTGGTTACCACTTTTTGTGGAAAAAATCAGAAATACTTTTTCTAATTAGAACTACAAAAAAGGAAAAGGAAATACAGTGGACCCCCAGATTACGTACTGCTCCAAACTCGAACAATTATGTAAGTGTATTTTTATAAGTGCTTTTGTAAGTGTATTTTTGGGGGTCTAAAAGGACTAATCTAATTTACATTATTCCTTATGGGAACAAATTCGTTTGGTAACGGCACTTGAACAGCATTCTGGAACGAAATAATGACGTAATCCGGGGGTCCACTGTACAAAAATACTGTACTTATCTTTTAATGGAGTGGTAAAGTTGGCAAAAAATGATCACTAAGTGGCAGCAGTGGTGTACTATTGCATTCATGGGGGAGTGCTAAACCTGTAGGAATCATAGTGCATAGGGGATAGGAGGCATTCAGGTTTGATCTAAGGAAAGGAAGCACAGGCTCAATTCCATGGATCAAAAGCCCATCACCATCATAAAGAACTTCCCCTGAGGGGGAACAGTGGCATAAATGAACACAGTATACTCATGCTTTGCAATTTATTTTTTCAATGTCTACTACTATGTTTCTTGGAATATTAGATGTGTGAAACAATATGCATAGTACCCTATAGCCCCAAATGGAATATACGATATAAACTGATACAAATAGGTGAGTACAAGGACATCTTTTCATGTTATTACAATTGTTTCAAGGTGTAATACTCCTTGAAACATGGGTAGGTGCAGAGTGGCTACAGTGTGTTAGCCCAACAACAGCAGCTGCTGGTGGTATATCAAGTTCTGGTTGCAATGGATATGATGTATTACTAAGACCAGTATCTGCATAATTATTTTCACTATCTCCTCCCAAATAAACAGCTTTTTGAGATGCTTTCTAAAAATGGTAAAAATGTAATCGAGTTAAACTCTAAACCACTCCACCTTTGACACAGACTCCCTCTTTGACCTTCTGTCAGCTACAGCTTTATTACACTGATATTTTTTTCTTTAATATTCCTCACTACCCTTACTGTCTTGCATACTCCTATCCCTCGCTGGTCTCTGATCTTTGCACATTACACCTTCAGCACACCCTGTGGCACTGTATGACCCTTGTGGGTTTAGCACTTAGTTTTGAATGTAATAATAATAATAAACTCTAAACCTCAAGCAGTCAGGTTTTTTTCCATAGAAGAGTGAAGCAGTACACAAGACACTACTAGACTGTGAGTGTGGTGCTGTGGTCATGTGCTACTGAGGCAGTGTTAGCCACGACATGCTGTGTGGACCCACATGGACCAGTTTCCTAAGCATCAGTTGGTGGTAGGTGTTCCAAACAGTTGAGCATAGGCCTAAAATGGGAGCAAGGGGCATATTTGAAGGCACAGAAATTATGCATAAATATAAGTCATGCACTGTTTGATCCCCAATGTAAATTTGTTGCACAGTTAAAGGGTTAAAAATAGTAAAACTACTGAAAATATTTAGGAAAGTACTGTCTTACCTTCAATAAAGATCTTGAGTGCACCAAAATTCTCCAGCTATGTAAAGACTGTACAAGAACACAGCAGCATCAAATGATCCACACTAAGTTTATGCTTTTCTGAATATAATAAAAGAAAGTAAATGAATAATTTATTTATTTAACAAGTTCAAGATGTTTTCTCTCAAAAGTTCTCAGTAAAACATGAGGTTGTAAAAAACACTGTTATGGATTACATTATCAGAGCTAAACACTCCTTACTAAGGTTTATTCCAGCTAGTGCAACTATTAGCATTATATCTTATATAGCTCAAAAAATGTATCGTGATGTTAATACAAAATTAATGAAAAGATTAACATTCATACTCATATGATATTACTGTAGAAACTATGCCAGTGTTCCAGAGAGCTGGAATAAAATCCTTTCATCTGGGAGAGACTTATCTAATAGGATTTCTCTAGAGATAAACAATGTCACTAACAAGTTCTTAAGTACTGTAACTAGTCTTGCAAAAATGCTATAACTAGTTTTTATAAAAGTATCCTGAGTATGCTTCAAAGTAAATGGAAAGTTTTACATCATTATGGATTCAGTCTAGTACGATATATTTAACTTAGATGCAACTGGCTACAACACTGAGCTGACTTCCAAAATTAGCTGTAAAAACAAATGCTCATAAAGTTGGCTAAATTACCTCAAGAGGAGTGAAATAAGTCATGTGATGGGAATAATATGTACTAATGGAAGTGTTCCCTGCATTTCTTTATTTTTCTTACTGTGGTTTTATTAAGTAGGAGTGATATAATTCTTTACATACAAATTTGTGTGTACTATGGACATGGATAGACAGTAAAACCTCAGTTTAACATACCCTGGTGCAAGGGATTTTAGATAAAACGGCTAAATACTCTGGCTGGTCAATAGTTAGCGAGTCTGCTGCAGGAAGTGGGGACCTACAGTAGATTTATCAATGCAGTGGATCAGGTCCATTACATTGTACATCTGTCCATACAGGTGTCCAGTCATAGTAGACTAAGTCTACATTATTGCAGATTTATCTGGTGTGGGTCGTTCATTTTCAATGTTCCTGAGTGCGGAGGGAAACTACCTCAGTTTGTCAAGTGTTTTTGTCTAGGTGTATGCTCACATTCTATAATCATTCAATCTCCAGTTTTCCCCAGATTTACAGTGTTTTATCACAGTGGGGCCCATACTAAATTCCGTATGGTGTACAGAAATATACTTAGTTGGATGAATATTATTAGAGCCAGCTGGTCCAGTGGTTAACACACTGGCCTGTGAGTTTTAGGACTCGCTTGCCATGGGTTTAAGCTTCACCCATTCTGTGATTTGATTAATAGATTATACTGAGTCACCACTAGAAAACATGGGAATAAACCTATAGAAAGCTCATCTGTTCACCAGAAAATGTCAGAAAAATTACTGTATTGTGCTAGCTTAGTCTTTGTATGTCCAGCAGTGTCATCAGAGAAGCACACTAAGTCCAATGCTTTGGGCATTTATCAGTGTCTGGCAATCCATTGAGGTAACAAATTTTCATTAAGATGTGACTCCTCTTTTCCCATAAGTCTGTTACACTGAGGTATCACTGTAATTATATACATGTACTATGAAAAAATATGAACCTTATACTGTACCTGATGTGAAAAATTCAACCTCAATAGGTTCCCTTGCCTTTCTTTAAATATGAACTAACAGCTGAGAAGCTTTAGTGAAATATACTTGTATTACCAATCATTACATAAGAGAAATGGTTCACACATTTTTACTTAATAATACACAAATAACCTGCACTTAGGAGAATGAAACTTATAAAAATATTTTGGTCTGACTTGGACCATTAACAAGTCAAACTAAGACTTGATCATGGTCCAAAATGGACCAAAATGTTGTCATATGGTTCAGTCTCCTAAGTGCTGGTTATTTTTGTATTTTTCCAGCCACAATATTGTGACTTTTTATTATTTATTTAATATTCAACTTAAAAAAAAAAAGTGTTAAAAATAATGAGTCTTTTAATAAAAAACTGAGTGAGCTGCTAAATACCTTACATTTATGCAGCATAAACACACATTCTCATAAACATCATCAGTTTTCCTTGACCTGACAACTTGAGTACTGTACAAGGAATGCTTCAGCAGTACAGCAGTCTTCAGTGTGTCATATTTGCAATCTGACCTTTGGTTTCTACTGAGCTAATTTATGCTCTACAGTTACCCTGGGAAATGTGATAATCTAATACCACAAAAAAATGTACATAAATTGAAATGAAATTATGCCCCTTCCCCTAATAATGTTTGCAATATTTCTCATTCCATTACAAATTCTTCTTCTTCAACAAACCGGCCGTTTCCCACCGAGGCAGGGTGGCCCAGAGAGAAAAATGAAAGTTTCTCTTTTTAACTTTAGTAATGTATACAGAAGGGGCTACTAGCTCCTCGCTCCCAGCATTTTAGTCGCCTCTTATGCCGCGCATGGCTTACAGAGGAAGAATTCTGTTCCACTTTCCAATGGAGATAAGAGGAAATAAACAAGAACAAGAACTAGTAAGAAAATAGAAGAAAACCCAGAGGGGTGAGTATACGTATATATGCTTGTACATGCATGTGTAGTGTGATCTAAGTGTAAGCAGAAGTAGCAAGACGTACCTGAAATCTTGCATGTTTATGAGACAGAAAAAAGACACCAGCAATACCACCATCATGTAAAACAACTACATACAGGCTTCCATTTTACATTCACTTGGCAGGACGGTAGAACCTCCCTGGGCAGTTACTGTCTACCAACCTACTACCTAGAATAATATATACGTACAGTGGTACCCAGAGTTTTGGCCATAATTCGATCCAGAAGGCTGGTCAAGTGCCATTACCGCACAAATTTGTTCCCATAAGGAATAATGTAAATTAGATTAGTCCGTTTCAGACCCCCAAAAATACACTTACAAAAGCACTTACAATAATACACTTACATAATTGTTCGAGTTGGGAGGTGACCGAAACTCGGGGTACCACTGTATATAGTATACAGTGGAACCCCGGTTAACGAACACCCCGGAAATCGTGCAATTATGTAAGTATAATATTGTAAGTGCTTGTGGAAGTGTATTTTTGGGGGTCTGAAATAGACTAACCTAAATGACATTTTTTCTTAAGGAAGTAAATTCGTTCGGTAATGGCACTTGAGCAGGCTTCTGCAATGAATTTTTTTCGTTAACCGGGGTTCCACTGTACAGTGGACCCCCGGATTTCGTACTGCTCCAAACTCAAACAATTATATAAGTGTATTTTTTTAAGTGTATTTTTGGGGGTCTAAAAGGACTAATCTAATTTACATTATTCCTTATGGGAATGAATTTGTTTGGTAATGGCACTTGAACAGCATTCTGGAACGAATTAATGACGAAATTCAGGGGTCCACTGTATATATATATATAAATATATATACAGTGGACCCCCGAGTTTCGAAAGGTTCTTACTTCGTAAACATCGTGTTTCGTAAGCTTTTTACGACTTCGAGAATTGTAAAACCGCTCGTTTCGTAACGTATTAGACCTGTCCGCCTGCTCCGCGCCTGCGCGGGACGCTGCCAGTGAAGCGTTGTTTACCATTGAGAGAACATTACCTAGCGCGCTCTTTCAAACATTCACACTACATTTGGTGTTTTTTTTGGTGCTTTAGTGATTGTCACTGTGAAATAAGTCACCATGGGTCCAAAGAAGCTTCCTAGTGGCACCCCTGTGGTAGCATTCATGGAGGGAGTGTAGCATTCATGCAGGGAGTGTAGCAGGCATGCAGGGAGTTTAGCATTCATGCAGGGAGTGTAGCAGCCATGCAGGGAGTTTAGCAGGTATGCAGGGAGTGTAGCATTCATGCAGGAGTGTAGCATTCATGCAGGGAGGTTAGCATTCATGCAGGGAGTGTAGCAGCCATGCAGGGAGTTTAGCAGGTATGCAGGGAGTGTAGCATTCATGCAGGAGTGTAGCAGGCATGCAGGGGGTGTAGCATTCATGCAGGGAGTGTAGCAGGCATGCAGGGAGTTTAGCATTCATGCAGGGAGTTTAGCATTCATGCAGGGAGTGTAGCAAGTATGCAGGGAGTGTAGCATTCATGCAGGGAGGTTAGCATTCATGCAGGGAGTGTAGCAGCCATGCAGGGAGATTAGCAGGTATGCAGGGAGTGTAGCATTCATGCAGGGAGTGTAGCAGGCATGCAGGGAGTGTAGCAGGCATGCAGGGAGTGTAGCATTCATGCAGGGAGTGTAGCATTCATGCAGGGAGTGTAGCAGGCATGCAGGGAGTTTAGCATTCATGCAGGGAGTTTAGCATTCATGCAGGGAGTTTAGCATTCATGCAGGGAGTGTAGCAGGCATGCAGGGAGTGTAGCATTGATGCAGGGAGTTTAGCAGGCATGCAGGGAGTATAGCAGGCATGCAGGGAGTGTACCATTCATGCAGGGAGTGTAGCATTCATGCAGGGAGTGTAGCAGGCATGCAGGGAGTTTAGCATTGATGCAGGGAGTTTAGCATTCATGCAGGGAGTGTAGCAGGCATGCAGGGAGTGTAGCATTGATGCAGGGAGTTTAGCATTGATGCAGGGAGTTTAGCAGGCATGCAGGGAGTGTAGCTTTCATGCAGGGAGTGTAGCAGACATGCAGGGAGTGTAGCAGGCATGCAGGGAGTGTAGCAGGCATGCAGGGAGTGTAGCATTCATGCAGGGAGTGTAGCAGGCATGCAAGGAGTGTAGCAGGCATGCAGGGAGTGTAGCATTCATGCAGGGAGTGTAGCATTCATGCAGGGAGTGTAGCAGGCATGCAGGGAGTGTAACAGGCATGCAGGGAGTGTAGCAGGCATGCAGGGAGTGTAGCAGGCATGCAGGGAGTGGGGATTTCCCTTCGTAGAGGCTGAAGAATTCCTCCAACAATATGTGTTTAATTGTGATGAAACAGGCCTGTTTTGGAAGAAAATGCCCAAGAGGACCTTCATTACTCATTACTCTATCTTCCAGATGCCTGCAACTCTTCAATAAAGGTAAGTAAATGTATATATATATATTGTTTTTAATTATTTTATATGTGAATATTTTTTGTGGAACGGATTAATTGTATTTACATTATTTCTTATGGGAAATAATGGTTCAATTTCAAAACTTCGTGTTAAGTACTAGCTCCTGGAACGGATTAATTACGATACTCGGGGGTCCACTGTATACAGTGGACCTTAGAGGTTGAAGCAATTGCAGTCTCAGTACTCTCAGCTTAAAGGTGACAATGAGATGATGATTACCTACTGCCATGAACTACGAGTCCACATCTCTAACAAGGAAAGTGAAAAAGGAAAACTGGAATCTGTGCTTTCTGAAAGGAATGCAGAATTATTAAAGGGCCAAGAAGTAACACACTTAGGAAATCTGCAAGCACAACAAGATTTGAGTGCTGAAGAATTAGTACACTGTAAAAATCATGGTAGGGATGTAGCTATGTTGACTGCACAACTTCAGCAAGAATCCAAGGACATTAGCACACAGATATGGAAACTGGAGATGGAGATTGCAAAAGGACAAAAAGGTGTGTGTGATGCTGTAAGCAAGTACAACACATTAGTACGCCAGCTTGAACTTCCAAGTGACGACGAAATATCTTCAGCCAATATTGGTGACAACTTAAACCACTGGCAGACTACACTTTTGAGTGAACTGCATATCTTAAATGCTAAATTAGAGACATTTGACATTGAGTGCCAGTTGAGAAATGCAGAAGAGGACGTTGATAGGATTAAAGAGGTGCTGAAAGAGAAGAATGACGAAATAAATAAGCTGGAAAACAAGATTAAACATCACACTGAAGACATATTAATGTGTAAGAAAGAAAATGCAGATGAGGAAAAGGCGTTGAACCAGGAAAATGAGCGACTGCACCAGCTGATTTTAGAAGCATACAAAACTCGCAATGCTATCAAGAATTCTCTTTATCAAAAAGGGGGCTAGTAACCCTTTCTCCTGTATGCATTACTAAAGTTAAAAAAGAGAAACTTCTGTTTTTCTTTTTGGGCCACCCTGCTTTGGTGGGATACGGACAGTTTGTTGAAAGAAGAAATATATATTATAGTATATAAAATTTAAATTTACAGAGGCTATTTATTTATTTATTTTAAGTACAATTAAACACATGAAATTAAACTTTAATAATTTGTCAAACTATCACCAAGTAAATTAAAGCCTAATGAAAAACCATTAATACTCTTACATAACTACAGCAGAAATTCAATTATTTCCAAACAGGAGGTAGGTATGTTAAGAAATAGAATCTGCGTCCCCCTCACTTTCCTTAAATATTCTACAGGTTAAAGAATTACTGGTGGTTCACGTGTTTCCTCTCTGTGGATCATCCTACCTTGGCAAGAAATGACCAAGTTAAATTTTTTTTTTTAATAACAGAAGAAAGCACTATTGAATACAGTGGTACCTTGGTATACGTCTGCTTTGGAATAAGTCAAACTTGGTATACGTCCTGTTCGGATGTGAAAATTTTTGCCTGGTATACGACCTTTGTTTGGAATACGACTCGCGTACTAGAACCTGTATGGGTCAAAATGAGTCACGACACTGCGCACTACCCTTGTTTACCTGAAAAGGACTGAGGGCTTTGAGGCTGTGTCTATAGTGGAGGATATTCTCTCTCTGGGCAGGTCCATGGGTCTGGATGTGAGTGATGGTGATGTGGAGGAGTTAGTGGAGGGGCACAGGGTAGAGCTGACCACTGAGGAGCTGCAGGAACTTGAGAAGTAGGAGCACAAGACTAAGATGGATTCATTCTCTTCAGGCTCGGAAGAGGAGATAGAGGAAGCCTCTACTTCATTAATCAAGGAAATCTTTGCCAAATAGATGGACGTCAAAACGTTGCAGAGAAGTACCACCCCAACAAAGCCCAAACAACCCATAATAGCATTGTCTGGAATGACCAGACAATGTCACATTCGAAACATCGTGAGGAGAAGACAGAAGCAAAGTTCTTTGGACAGATTTTTAGTAAAAGTCAAACCTGGTGAGCTTTAACCAGGTTCAAATAGGAAAAAGAGACAGAAAAGAGAAGGGGGACTCTACTTCCAAACAATAACATTTCCACCTCCTCCTCCCTTCTCAGCACTATCCTAGTAGGCACTTGACTCTTTACAGCAAAGTGAAGTGAGGTTATATTTACATTTATTTCATCTAATTCTTTGTATTTATGTATAACATACTAAAAGAAAAAGAAAAATAGTGGGGAGAAATAAATGGGATTAGGTCAGGGTTTCAAACAGAGTTAGAGCTAAAGGAGGAGCAGCAATAATGTTGAAGGATAAGTTATGGCAGTAAAAGAGGGAATATAAATTAATCAATTCAAGGATTATGTGGTGTAAAATAAGGGCTGGATGTGAAAAGTGGGTTATGCACCTGGAGAACAGAGAAGTGTAGAGGAGAGCGAGATTTTGGGAAATGTTGAGTGAGTGCATGGGGAGTTTTGAACCAAGTGAGAGTGTACTTGTGGTTGGGATCTCAATGCTAAAGTGGGTAAAAATGTTGTGGAGGGAGTAGTAGGTAAATTTGAGGTGAGGGCAAATGAAAATGGGGACCCTTTAATTTAGCTATGTGTAGAAAGAGGTGTAGTAATAAGTATAATACATATTTTATGAAAAAGAGGATAAAAAGTATACATATGATATAGCATGTAATGAAAGTAGTTTGTTAGATTATGTATTGGTGCATAAAAGGTTGATGGGTAGGCTTCAGGATGTACATGTTTATAGAGGGTTACAGTTAGAGTAAGAGTAGATGGACATAAGGAAAATGGCAACAGCAAGTAAGAGAGAGGTGAAAGTGTATAAACTAAGGGAGGAGAAAGTTAGGGTGAGATATAAGCAACTATTAGCAGAAAGGTGGGTAAATGCAAGTATGAATAGTGGGGGAGGGGGGGTGAAGAGGGTTGGGATAGTTTTAAAAATGCACTATTAGAATGTGGGGCAGAAGTTTGTCACCATAGGAGGGTGGGTGCAGGAGGAAAGAGGAGTGATTGGTGGAATGATAAGCTAGTTTATTGTGACATGATACAAAGATGTACAATGGGTTATAAGAATGGGGTGTACATGCCAAAAGCCCCTAATATGCAGAGCATTGTGGGCAAACTTAAAATTAACTTACAACTAAATGGTAAAGGGTGTGATAAAAGAGAAAAAGATAGGCTTATGAGAGGTTTTTACAAAACAAAAGTGTTGTAAGAAGAGAAGAGTATATGGATATTAAAAGAAAGGTGAAGAGAGTGGTGAGAGAGTGGAAAAGGAGAGCAGATGAAAGAGTGGGAGAGGCACCGTCAAGAAATTTTGCTGAAAATAAGAAAAAGTTTTGGAGCGAGATAAACAAGTTAAGAAAGCCTGGGGAACGAATGGATTTGTCAGTTAAAAACAGAGTAGGGGAGTTAGTAGATGTGGAGCTGGAGGTATTGGGTAGATGGCGGAAATATTTTGAGGAACTTTTAAATGTCGATGAAGAAAGGAAGGCGGTAATTTCATGTAATGGTCAGGGAGGTATAACATCTTTTAGGAGCGAGAAAGAGCAGGATGTGAGTGTGAGGAGGTGCTGAGGCATTACAAAGAATGAAAGGGGTAAAGCAGCAGGAACTGACAGGATCTTGACAGAAATGTTAAAAGCAGGGGAGATATTGTGTTGGAGTGGTTGGTATTTTTGTTTAATAAATGTATGAAAGAGGGGAAGGTACCTAAGGATTGGCAGAGTGTGTGTATAGTCCCTTTATATAAAGGGAAGGGTGACAAAAGAGATTGTAAAAATTATAGGGGAATAAGTTTACCGAGTTCTCCATGGGGAAGTGGAACAGAATTCTTCCTCCGTAAGCCATGCGTGTCGTAAGAGTCGACTAAAATGCTGGGAGCAAGGGGCTTGTAACTCCTTCTCCTGTATATATTACTAAAGTTAAAAAGAGAAACTTTTGTTTTTCTCTTTGGGCCACCCCGCCTTGGTGGGAAACGGCCGACGTGTTGAAAGAAAGAAGAAATGTATGAAAGAGGGGAAGGTACCTAAGGATTGGCAGAGAGTGTGTATAGTTCCTTTATATAAAGGGAAGGGTGACAAAAGAGAGTGTAAAAATTATAGGGGAATAAGTTTACTGAGTTCTCCATGGGAAAGTGGAACAGAATTCTTCCTTCATAAGCTATGCGTGTCGTAAGAGGGGACTAAAATCCTGGGAGGAAAGGGCTAGTAACCCCTTCTCCTGTATATATATTACTAAATGTAAAAGGAGAAACTTTCGTTTTCCTTTTTGGGCCACCCTGCCTTGGTGGGATATGGCTGGTGTGTTGAAAGAAAGAAAAAAGTTTACTGAGTATACCAGGTAAAGTGTACGGTAGGGTTATTATTGAAAGAATTAGAGGCAAGACAGTGTAGGATCGCAGATGAGCAAGGAGATTTTAGAGTGGGTAGGGGATGTATAGATCAAGTGTTTACATTGAAGCAAATATTTTTTTTTCATCAAATCGGCCGTCTCCCAACAGAGGCAGGGTGACCCAAAAAGAAAGAAAATCCCCAAAAAGAAAATACTTTCATCATCATTCAACACTTTCACCTCACTCATACATAATCACTGTCTTTGCAGAAGCACTCAGATACAACAGCTGAGAATAGTCCCTCCCAACTGTCACTATCCCAGACCCCTCCTTTAAAGTACAGGCATTGTACTTCCCATTTCCAGAACTCAAGTCCAACTAAATCAATTAACTGGTTTCCCTGAATCCCTTCACACTCCAACAGCTCGTCAGGTCCCAAAAACCATTCGTCTCCATTCACTCCTATCTAACACGCTCACACATGCTTGCTGGAAGTCCAAGCCCCTCGCCTACAAAACGTCTTTTACCCCCTCCAACCTTTTCGAGGACGACCCCTATCCTGCCTTCCTTCCCCTACAGATTTATACACTCTCCAAATCATTCTACTTTGATCCATTCTCTCTACTTGACCAAACCACCTCAACAACCCCTCTTCAGCCCTCTGACAAATACTTTTAGTAACTCCACATCTCCTCCTAATTTCCACACTCCGAATTTTCTGCATAATATTTACACCACACATTGCCCTTAGACAGGACATCTCAACTACCTCCAGCCGCCTCCTCGCTGCAGCATTTGCAACCCATGCTTCACACCCATATAAGTGTTGGTACCACTATACTTTCGTACATTCCCTTCTTTGCCTCAATGGATAACGTTTTTTGTCTCCACAGATACCTCAATGCACCACTTACCTTTTTTCCTTCATCAATTCTATGGTTAACCTCATCCTTCATAAACTGTACAGTGGACCCTCGGTTTTCGTCAATAATTCTTTCCAGAATGCTGTTCGAGTGCTGTTACCGAACAAATTTGTTCCCATAAGGACGAATGTAAATTAGATTAGTCATTTCAGACCCCCAAAAATACACTTACAAAAGCACTTACAAAAATACACTTACATAATTGTTCGAGTTGGGAGCTGTACGAGAACCGAGGGTCCACTGTATTTCAGTTCATTACCTTTGTAACATGTCCAGCTATCAAACTTTGAGGCCCAGTCCCTGGACCCATTATGTACCTTTGTAATCTTTTGACTACAGCCCACAGAATGGGTATGGGGTGCATAATAAAGATATTAAACTAACACTGTATTTCTTATGGGAAAATTAGTTTGGTATACGTCCTGTTTGGTATAAGTCCAAAGTCCTGGAACAGATTAAGGACGTATACTGAGGTACCACTGTACAATTTACCAATCCAAAATAAATATCAGATGATCAAGCAATATGTAGTTTAAAGTTATAATTAACCCTTTCACTGTCCAGACCCCTAAAATTAATATATCTCCCAGTGTCCAGTTTAAAAAACAAATTCTTATGAAATGGTAGAGAAACTTTTTCTGAAGTAATGACACCAAAAGTATGAAATTTGATGGAAAACTTACGGAATTACGGAGGTGCAAAGTTAGTGGTCTGGGCTCAATTTAAACATTGGTGATTATGCTGAGTCCTATTTTAAGTAAATTCCATTCCTTCTTTTCAACCAAATTCTTAGCTATTTCACTAGTATGCTTTCCATTCTATTGATTGAGCATAAGAAACTGCTCAATTCTATCCTATAAAGTACAGAAGTTGGTAATTTGGCCAATTTTCACATAATTAAAAAAATGCCAATTAAAAAATAGAGTACAAAATAAAGAATGCAGACATTCCTGGTACTAAAACATTTCTTCTGTTCATTAATTACATCCTCAGGCATCTCCTATATTACACTTGCTTTCCATTTTGAATTCATAATCACAAAAATAGAAGATTTATTCTATTTCCCAGATAATAAAATACAGTGGACCCCCGAGTTTCGGTCATAATTCATTCCAGAAGGCTGCTCAAGTGCCATTACCGAACAAATTTACTCCCTTAAGGAATAATGTCAAGTAGGTTAGTCCATTTCAGACCCCCAAAAATACACTTACAAAAGCACTTACAATATTATACTTACATAATTGTACGATTTCCGAGGTGACCGAAACTCGGGGGTCCACTGAATAACCAAGAATGATTGGTTATGGTTTACAGTGTCCCAGTAATTGAATCAGACTTATTTAAAATCCATAAAACAGACCATGGGGTGTAGGGGGGTCTTACCCATCCTCGGGAAAATCTAATACATATTTCTGCTACTTCGAGCCCAATTCCAAACTACTTCTGATCCTAAAACCAATGAAAAATCATCTCAATTTCAGTAGCAATTCTTTCACTCTATCAAATGGTACCAAGAAACAGCCAATAAAACCATAAAAACTATCCTACAAAAAACTCAAAGTTGCTATTTTAAACTTAACACATGGTCAGAGTTTTGCTTTTCCCATCATGCAGTGTGTGCAGCAGAATTTTCTTTATATTGAGTATACTCACCACACTGACCCATTCTCTCATATCAAGGCTAAAATTCACCGCTCACAGCTTATATGAGTGAGATGAACTCATGACGTACAACTACGTGAGGGATCCTAGCCTCAGTGACGTACAGTGGACCCCCGGTGTTCGTCCTGCTCGAAACTCGCCCTTTTATGTAAGTGTATTTTTTTAAATGCTTTTATAAGTGTATTTTTAGGGGTCTAAAAGGACTAGTCTACTTTACATTGCCATGGCATGCCAGTGGCTCTCCTTGCATTACAGTTTTATAATTGTAACTACCAATAACAGTGTACACTTGTAACATGCATCGAAATAAAAATATTATTATTATTATTATTATTATTATTATTAATAAATTTGTTTGGTAATGGCACTTGAACAACATTCTGGAACGAAAAAATAACGAAAACCGGGAGTCCACTGTAGTTCTATGTGACGGCCACTGAAAAGGTTAAGAGTTCTTAAACCTGAATAATCTGTGAAATAAATAAGGTAATTTGTCATGGAAAACATGTGTTTTTCCATGATAAATGAAGCAGAATAAGACTTTTGCCTTATTTAAGAATAATTTGTTACATTCATTAGGCAATGCCAATTTGATCAAATACAGTGGACCCCCGGTGTTTGTCCTGCTCCAAACTCACCCTTTTATGTAAGTGTATTTTTTTAAATGCTTTTGTAAGTGTATTTTTGGGAGTCTAAAAGGACTAGTCTACTTTACATTATTCCTTATGGGAATAAATTTGTTTGGTAATGGCACTTGAACAGCATTCTGGAACGAAAAAATCACGAAAACCGGGGGTCCACTGTATACTGCATTTTTTTTTTTTTTTTTGGTAATTTCTGGTTTCTTAATTATCCTCTTACTGACAAAGTATATCACTAAACAAGAGCCTTTATTCTGAGCAAATACTTTCAAATTTCTTAGAAACTTCTTGGAGGCATTCATGACAAAAAATAGACAATTACTTTTCTATGGCCTTAGGTGGCCGGCTACTGTTATCTACAAGCAAGATTCTACTTGTGCCTATGCTGTATTTTTTATAGATATGACAAAACATAGCAGATTATCTGGCAACTGGTTAATAGGGGTTTAACATTATTTAGTGGTCTTGTTCGATCCTGCACCTACACAGATGTTGATGAAAAAGGAAAGTACAATTACAAAAAGATTGATGAACCACTGTTATATACTTACAGTGGTACCCCGACTTACGATATTTTTTCATTCCAGAATGCTGTTCAAGTGCCATTACCAAACGAATTTATCTCCATAAGAAATGATGTAAAATAGACTAGTCCTTTTAGACCCCCAAAATTACACTTACAAAAGCATTTAAAAAAATAAACTTACATAAAAGGGTGTGTTTGGGGACCATCGTAAGTCGGGGTACCACTGTATTTTGTAATGCAATATATGTATAAAGTGTGTTGATAATTATGGGCTTTCTAGTCTAGAAGTTAATTTATGAATGCAATAATACACACCACACAGGGTGTCTCAAAATTGTATGGTATGCACATTTAGAACATTATACCATAATTACATTAAAGTGAATGGAAAATAGTTCAGACAGGTGTGTGGGTCACCATTCAGCATGTGTAAACAGACCAGGTCCACTTTCAAGAGGACAAAACAAAAATCAAGTGCCATGTGGATGGGAGAATTTTTGGCACATGCAAGGGTGGATAAACGAGATGTGACTGTACTGTGGAATTCAAAATGCTGTTATCGGTGCACAAATAAAGGTGTTTGTAATAAACAAGTCAAAATACACATTAAGTGTAAGCATAGGAAACATATGTACAATAATACATTACATTATGCATGATACTTTTAAATATAAATGGGTCTGGAGAATAAGAAAAGGCAGAGAAGGAGTCATCTAAATTTTACAAAGGAATATTTCACTAACAATAATCTGCTTGTTTAAAGGGTATTGCAGTGATTGAATGCAAATGTAAACACATGCAGTTTTATGTGAAATATATGAAAGGCTAAGAATAATACAGTGGTACCCCGACTTACGATGGTCCCCAAACTCACCCTTTTATGTAAGTTTATTTTTTTAAATGCTTTTGTAAGTGTAATTTTGGGGGTCTAAAAGGACTAGTCTATTTTACATCATTTCTTATGGAGATAAATTCGTTTGGTAATGGCACTTGAACAGCATTCTGGAATGAAAAAATATCGTAAGTCGGGGTACCACTGTATTTGCTACCCTCTTCAGGTTAACATATCAGTCCATATTAGTGAAGATATTATTAGGAACTGGGTGTTAACAAGTCAAAGAGGCTGAGACCTATCATACAGCACGAGTAGTGAGGGTACATCTATCTCGGTGCATGAGTAGTGAGGGTACATCTATCTTGGTGCATGAGTAGTGAGGGTACATCTATCTTGGTGCATGAGTAGTGAGGGTACAACTATCTTGGAGCATGAGTAGTGAGGGTACAACTATCTTGGTGCATGAGTAGTGAGGGTACAACTCTCTTGGTGCATGAGTAGTGAGGGTACAACTACCTTGGTGCATGAGTAGTGAGGGTACAACTACCTTGGTGCATGAGTAGTGAGGGTACAGCTCTCTCAGTGCATGAGTAGTGAGGTACAGCTCTCAGTGCATGAGTAGTGAGGGTACAGCTCTCTCAGTGCATGAGTAGTGAGGGTACAGCTCACTCAGTGCATGAGTAGTGAGGGTACAGCTCACTCAGTGCATGAGTAGTGAGGGTACAGCTCTCTCAGTGTATGAGTAGTGAGGGTACAGCTCTCTCAGTGCATGAGTAGTGAGGGTACAGCTCTCTCAGTGCATGAGTAGTGAGGGTACAGCTCTCTCAGTGCATGAGTAGTGAAGGATGGTGAGGGTGCAGCTCACCAAGAATCAGCAGATCCATCTTCCCTGATTGATTAGCTACTTGCCAATGTACTGTTTTCAAGACACCAATTATGGTAACTATTAACATAATAAAACAAGGGCACCCTGTTACCTCTGCTTGAATCACACATTGTACTTTCATTCTTTGTCAGGAAAATGAGTATTGCGCTATGTTATAGGTCGAACCATCAGGAGCAGATTGATTCACTCTCATCGAATACACTGAGGCTGCCACATTACAGTACAGTAGACCGTCATTTAGCACGAGTTTATGTGGCACGATTTGGGTATTGCACGATTGAAGAATTGCGGCACATTTTTATCTAACACTACGTAAAATTAACTTTACACGGTTCGCGGGAGGGGAAAAAATTTTGAGCGCGCAGTCACCCACGGTGGGTTAAACCATTGAGTCAGTGGGGGAGACCTACTGCTATCCCCCTCCACCCTCACCCACCCACACCACCCCTCCCAGAACAGAAGTAAAGGTTACTTTGATAAAAATTTGTGAGCATTTAACGTTTGAACCCGACCACAAGTTGCATTCATTAGACAATTTACCAGTTATATTTTTATTGTTTACATTATTAAATTGAGAAATATGCTCCTACACAGTCAAAATCAAAAAAATATTTCATACATTTCCTGAGACAAGTCCTCCAATAAAAACCGATGCAATTCCTAAGAGGCAAATACAAATTATTTAATGGAAAATAATACCTCACCATATCATAATTAAATTTGCACAATAGCACCTACACATTAAAATTAAAAGTCATCCATCCCCTAAGTAGAATAAACTAGTGTTGAAATGATGAAGAAGAAAAGAAATACAAAAAGACAAGACTCTGCTAGTTGACTCTGCCCAGTGCGGTCACAGCAGCTCTGACTCTTGGTATTCTGGCTCCCTGCGATTCAGTTTGGTTCATACGCGTGCAGGACGACAATAATCGGGAAGCTCGCTGTGTTTATTTACATACATTTTCATTGCATTTGAATAAATCTGCCAAGCAATCATGGCACCCAGTAAGCACACAAGTATTCCTGCAAGTGACAAGAAAAGATTTAAGCGTTCAAGTCTAGGAATTACCAAGAAAATCGAGATATTAGATAAGCTTAAGAGTGGCTCACGTGTGGTGGATATAGTGAGGGCCTATGGCCTTAATTAAGCGTCAGTTCGTACAATTAGGAAGAACGAGGCGAATATACGAGCTTGTGTAATGAATAACCCAAAATGTCATCTCATGAAAAGAATGACACGTAGGTCCCAACAAGTAAATAAAACAGAAAACTTGTTGCTCGAGTGGATTGAACAAAAGACAAAGAAAGGTGCACCACTTAATTTCCTCTTAATTAGGGAAAAGGCCTTACAGTTGCTTAAAGCAGTGTGTGATAAGGAAGGAAGGCCTGAAAAAGAGTGTGTGTTTAGCACAGACTGGTTCCACAACTTTAAGTTGCATAATAAGTTACATAATATTAAGTTTTCTGGTAAAAGTGCTTCAGCTGATCATACAGCAGCAAGTAATTTACCTGCTGAATTTCAGGAAATTATTTGAAGGTGACTATGAGCCACATCAAGTGTTTAATGCTGACGAGGCAGTGTTTTCTGGAAGAAAATGCCAACATGAACTATATCAGTCAGCAGGAGAAAAGTGCACCAGGCTTCAAGACAGCAAAGGATCGCTTCACCTTGCTCCTTTGCGGTAATGCATCAGGTGATTTCAAGTGTAAGCCCATGGTTATTTACCACTCTAAGAATCCTTGTGCTTTGAAAGGTGTGGATAAAAACACCTTACCAGTAATTTGGAGGTCAAACCAGTCAGCATGGATGACAGAGGAAATATTTATTGACTGGTTTAAGCATCACTTTATTCCTGAAGACAAGTTTTACCTGCACAGCAAGAACCTTGCATTCAAGGCTCTCTTCATTCTTGATAATTCCCATACTCATCCACAAGCTTTGCTGGATGTACTTATATAAAAGTTGTATTTTTACCTCCAAATACAACATCTCTAATTCAACCACTG